>VZTA01016569.1:442447-570523 GCA_013398855.1 Mohoua ochrocephala
GGCACGGCAGCGCTGCGGCGGATGCCGCCCGCCTCGGAGGAGTTCCCTGAGGCGGTGCTGCCGGTGGCTCCTCGCTGTGCACCTGGGCAGACCGCGCCAGCCCACCCCGGCTGGCCAAACGTTTTGCTCGGCAGAGGTGAGCTCTGCAGTGTGCCGGGGACCTCATCCGAGGGCTGGGGAGAAGGGGCAGTTGTGGTAGTAAACATGGGCTGCGTCTTCTGCACACACATGCAGAGGAGCCGCGGAAGAAACTACCACATCGGTCGGTATTCCAGCAGAGGCAGAGCTGCGGTACCCGCGCTCCTCTGCAGTTTGCAGATAAGGACTGGGCAGCGTGTTAGAGGAAGAGGTCTCCACAGTTCAAGTTATTGGAAAGAAGGTGAAGGAAAGGCTCGGTCTCAGCTGCTAGTGGGAAACATGTGCGTCGTGTTGCAGTACCTTGGTGTTGGGACATGTACCCGGCGCTCATCGGTACACATTTGCTACAAGCTGCCTGTTTATGGGCTGGACTTACTGTGTTTTAAAATGTTCTATGTGATGCTGAAAAGTAATTTAACAAGGAATGCTCTATGAATACTGGGGTAAATGCACCACTTAAAATCAAGTTAAAGAAATTACTTTGTTTAATGAACGAGTACTTTAAATATTTAGGCAGTCAGCTGAAAATCAGACCTGCTTATGCTTGGGGGAAGGTATTTCACCTGGAATTTTTACAGGTGCGTTTCTGCTTGCAAATGGTTGTGACTTGTAAAACAGAAGGATTTTTTGATGTTGCTTTTTTAGTTTATTAATTTTGAAATTAGTAAGAAGCTGCTCAAAGCAAACTGGATTCTGAATATCCAGTTTTTCCTGACCTGAGCACTTAGTCGTTTTGAACATAGAGCAGGCAAGTCAGATGGGTACCAAGGCTGCCTTGTGTGGAAGATGCTATTTGTTTCGTTTTTCTCAGTGCTGCCAAGCTCTATTCTGCAGTCCCTGGTGCTTATTAGGTTTATTTGCTTCTTAATCCTCCTGTGGCAACAGGTTGTAATTGTTAGTAGGCTTAGGGCAGATTTTGTAACAGAAAACGGTACCTTTCTAACCTGCCCGTATCTAACTTGGCTTGCTGTATGGGGTCTCTGGAATGGTAAGGTGGTGCTGTGGGTTTGGTTTTTTTACACACACTTAGGAGTTTCCGTCTGCCTGTAACTATGTGTTTTGTGGCTGTTTTAATTTCACTTCTGGTGATTGCTGGCGCTGGTGCACGGGGATTATGGACTTGGATTTTCAAATGTGTAATAGTAAAAATGTAACAAATGTATTCAGAACCTTTGTGTGGGCTTCTTGTGGGCAAATGCATCTCCCACCATCCCAGCCCATCCTGGTTCACTGCCAGCCGGCTCCCCCACTGAGCTTTAGCAGTCTAGCCCCTGGTTGATTGAATTTCAGTTCACGGGGTTAATCATCGTTGCATCGCTGCGCTGCAGTGTTGTGTTTGCATGGATTGCAGTGTTAAACAGAAGGAGGCCAGTCCCACTGGAACAAAGAGCTGGACATCATACTGCCTCTGGGCTCTGTTATTCAGAGCGTTGATGTATCATGGAAGCTGCCGAACTAAAGCATCTAGCTCTTGTCTCCCCTTCCCTTATTAAACTTAAAGCAGCGGCTAGTTTTGGAAAATATTTTTAATAACAGGTAGGATAGGATATATCTGAGATGATAATGCTGCTGCATGTTTGGGTGATGGTGTTCTCCGTAGGTAGCGTTTAAAACCCCAGGAGTTATGCTTAGTGACTTGTATGTATAGAATATTAGTGTCAACCACAGAATAAAATGCAAAGCTTGAGTCTTTTAAAAATGGACATTTGCAAACCACACACATATAATAATGAAAATCTTTAATTCATTTTAACTTGTTAAGTACTTCACAGGGTGTGTAGTAATGAAATTGGTAGCTTATTTGATAATTACTGTAAGCATTTGAAAGTTTCACACAGCTTCTTTTCATTCACTGTTTACTTGAATTTGGGGAGAGTTGTACTGGCAGTTCCTGTAACTCATTGACTGCAGTGATGCCACACTGTGTCTGAGGAAATGAGATGGCCACATGCTGCAAGGAAGATTAGCATAAACTGCTATTCAGTTCTCTTTATTTGTGTCACTCCTGTGTATGTCATTCTTGCAGTTCTCAGAATTACAGATTTCATGGATAGATTTTTCCTCTTTAATGCTGTTTGTCTAGCATATTTAACTACTAATATGCTCCCAGCTAAGTTTCTTTTAGATATCAAGAAAAGGAGAACTGCTGGGAGCTTTTTACATCTGAGTTATTTTTAGGTAGGTTGAATACATATTAGACACTCAGAGGCATCTTAAGTTACAGGTTTAATAGTGTTTCTGCAAGTTCCCGATTATTATTATTAATGTAACCTTGAAAATACTATTGCTTTATATAGTACAGAGAAGAACTGGTGTCAGTCTGGAGGAATTGCCCAGTAAGATTGTATACACCATGTTTACTGTGATGTATTTGCCAGCAAAGGGAGAGGAAGAGCACATGGTCATAATTCTGCAGATTCTTTGATTTACAGAAAACTCACCTGAATTCTATAAAAGCTTGACTGAAAACTATGTCGAATTGGAGACTTATGTTTCTCCACTTAGCAGAATGTTGCTATTTTTTGCAGTACACGGAGTGTCCTTGCAATTTCAGTAGTGTCCTTGTCTTAAAACTGCCTACTTTGTCTTGGTTAATATATGACTCCTTATTTCTAGCAGGTGTAGTGATTGTTTTCCTATAGTGGGAGAACATTTTAACAGTGTTTTATTTGCCTGTTTATGCAATTAGATAGACTTTAAATTGTCTTTAATCTAAAATCTTACCAAAAAAAAGTTGTGTGTACTTTATCCTTTTCTGCCCTCTCTGTAGTATAACAGAGCACACTACAGAGAGCTTTGCCTTAAGACACCAGTTAGAGAAGTCATCTTCTTCTCAGTTTCGTCTTTCACAACCACACCTAACATTTCCCTGAAATGGATGCTTTTGCATCCGTTTCCTTAACTGTTGGAATCAAGGCTGAGTTACCATGTGTGAGCTTTATCTCCTGACTCACTGAAATGTTGCAACTGTACTTCAGAAATCTGCAGAAAACTAAACCTGACTTGGAAAAATTGTTCAAATCTCTTTTTAAGGAAACCAAATTGAACTGTTGCCTTTGAGCCCCTAAAATCAAGAGCCAAACAAGGTTAAGGTAATAAAAGGTGGTTACTGTTTAATGAAGGTCCCTCCAGGCGCACAGCACACCGACACGCACGCTGAAAATGTGTCAAAAATACACAGGTGATATAGGACTTTTACACTTTTATAAGTTTAGCAAATTAGCATAATTGACAAGAATCCTCAATTAGAAGAACAGTTAATGAAGTAATTCCCTCTCTTGGTTTGACCTCCTCTGAAGCCCCCCCTCCTTGCTACTAGCTCTACCTTGTTTGTGTCTAAAACATGAGAAAATGTCTTGGGGAGGTGGCTCGGTCTTGGTTCCCAGAAGAAGCAAGATTAGAACAGGCCTTCAGGAATTTGTCTAACAGGAAAAATACTGGAGTGAGCTAGGAAACTGTATAACTATACAATAAAAATCCACAGAGCTATGAATATATGTGAAGAATATATATAAAAGCAAAAATCATTTTGGCATCAGGACAGTAGTATATCAAACTTGCACAATTTTCACTGTTGTGTCATAAAGGCAAAATGATTTTTTTTTCACCTAGTTGTGGTCTTGTGATATTTTGTCCTGTAGAGTTTCTGGAGATTTGAAAATAAAATACAGCCTAAGCAGTTTTTACTTCTTGACCATTTCTGTGTTCAGCCTCAGAGCAAGACGTGCATATGATTAAATTTCACTTGAAAGTATGTTTTAGGCTGAAGAAAACTAGTCTCAGTAAAAAATTAAAGGAGGAAAATGAATATATTGGATCTGAACTTTTTTTTTTCTTTCATTAATCTTTAACAGAACATTCTTTTCCAGGTAGGGAAATACTCATGGTATTATGTGTTCTCAGTTACTGTGTGCTTGTGTTGAGCATATTTCAGAGGGGTTGCTAACATCACCTTTTTGAATAAGGGTTGGATAATTGTGCTAATCGCAGCGGTATTACTGTTCATTCTTCTTGGTTTTCACAAGCCATGAGGAGGAAAGACAGGTTTGAGTGTTCCTTCTTAACTCATTGAACAGTGGGGAAACAAAACTCTCTAGGTCTTTGATCTGATCTTGTATTCCTTTGTTCCATATTTTTCTTGATCTCGATCTATCCTTTAAGTGCAGCACAGACTACTAAACAAGCTTGCAATGTGATTTTGACTTCTTGCAAAGTACTGGTTTTGAGAAAGGTCCCTGGTGTTTTACCAGAGACTGTAAAGCATGGGAGAGATTTAAGTCTCACCTTACTACAGGTTTTAAGTCTTCTGTCTACAGCATGTCTTTGACCTGGCGGTACCTTGGAAGTCAAGGTATTGGAGTAGCATTGTGCTGACTGAAGCCGTGAGGTGTTTGTGTTACTTTGCTGTCATTCTTGCCGGTGAATGGTCTGAACACCCAGGTGGAGATGGAAAGCATTTCTCTTGATCAGTGCTGCTGAAAAGGGCAGCAGAGGCCCAGCTGTGCTCGGGGAAGGCAGTTGGTGCTGGGTGCTCCCAGTGATGAAGTGATGTCTTGTCACGAGCGGTGTGTTCCCACACAGCCCGCTCAGTAGCACTCTGCGGGATCACCAAAGGCGTCCCAAAGAGAAGCTGGCCTGATGGGTGGGAAAGTCAGTGTGGTGCTCACTGGCACGCTCATAAAGTGTGTGCAGCTTCCAAAATCAGAGAAGGGCAGCAGTTTTTCTGTTGCCTTTTAATTGGTTGGTTTTGGTCTGTTTCCCCAGAGGCTGCTGTTGCACACTGAAGTGAAGGAGTCTTACCTGGCTTCTTGTAGATCAAGATGTGGTTGCTTGATTTGTTGGAAACCCAGGGGTGTTTCTATTTACATTTCTTAAGTAGTGGTAGATTAGGCTGCTGTGATTTGGTAGATTCAGAATGTTCTTAAACATGTATAACCATCCAAAGTCATCTTAATGACACTCGGCTTTGGCAAGCTGTAAATAAAAATGGTCGACTTCTCCAATTCCTAAGCAGAGCCTTGAGATAGCTTGAATTAATAGAAAGTAATTGCTGACACCCATTGTCATCTGTCAGGAGGGTGATGTTTTGTTGATTTTGGGGTTTTTTTTTTGTTGTTCTGGTAACATTTCAGTGATGTATAATTTTTTTCCTCAGTCTTGGGTCTTGGAAGACGGTTAAGAGTATCTAGGATTGAAGGTTTTGCTAAAAGGTGTAGATTAAAGAAATACAGAGTATGACTTGTAATAATTGTCATCAACTACAGAACCATCAGGTGGTAATTAAATGCATTGTGTAATTGTTGTGACATGACATATTGTACTTAGGCAGAAGCGCAGTTCATACACTGCTTCTTTAGTTTTGTTTCCCTTGGAGCTGTACCAACGTTCTGCTTTGTTTTTGAAAACTCACTGACCTGGAACTGTGCATAATTGTTTTTTCCACCCCTTTCAAGTACAGTGTATGTAGTATAACATATTCTTCTCAAACCTCAGCAGTTTTTTATTTCCTGTCCTATCTGGCTCACTTTTGCAACTGTTGATACGTTCAATTTCCACGTAAGATTGCAGGTTGTCTTGCCCTTTCCTATTTGCTTGCACTCACCTTAATGAGCTGTTTCTTTTTTTTGCCAGAGATGGTGCGCTGAGTCATATCCACGAGAGGCTGCTGTACCACTCTGAAGTAAAAATACATTTAAGAATTGAAGGTGTGAGAGTGCACCAGCATTCTCCTGGCTAGAAAGCTACTCCCCCAAGTGAATGTTTTGAAGATTTCTAGACTTGGTTGGACAAATATCTCTACCTCCAGTTTTATGAATACTGCTCGCTATGGCTGTGGAACTCTGTTTGCTGCTGCTGCTGTTTTGTGGAAGTACTATTTCAGAGGTACAGCCTATATACAAACCACCTCCTGGAACTTTGGATTTTGGATTTGTACCGGCCAAGACGTATGATACAGGTGTATACCATGAACCTGGGGCAATAGGAATTTTGTTTAAAATAGTACATGCATTCCTGTACTTAGTGCAGCCAAATTCTTTTCCTCAAGGTAAGCAGATAAACTACTTTTGTTTGAAATACAGATTTGTTATTGATGTGTTCACTCTGTTGTAGATACCAAGACCATAATCAGGAAGTAAATTATATGAAGGACTTTGTAAGTAGTTATGGCTTGGAAATGTGTACAGTTCTGTATAAAAGAATATTTTTCTGCTAAGCATAATGGTGAGGAGGTTGTTAATGAAAATGAAATGTTGGTGAAATTTCACAGAACTTTGCTTACATATCTCAAAGCTGTCACTGATGCATTTGAGGCTTGTCTTCTTAACTGAAACAGCATGAGATAGAAGTAGAGGATAAGCTGCTTTTTATTTAATGTTAAATCCATAAGAGACAGCTCTCTGAGTTTTGCATACTGTGATAAACAGGTGGTTATAATATTACAAGATTTAGCACAGGAAATCTGAAATAAATTTCATTTGTTTCCATCTATGTGCATCCATGGTCAAGTTTTATGTAAGGGCAGTTCCATTACATAGCCACGTGTAGCTTCTTGTTCCTTTGAAAGCTGTCAGGTTAAGACTTGAAACTGCACTTGTTTTAATGAGACTTTTTTTTCCCCATGTGTTTCTTACTAAGCTGTCCATTCTAAAGGAAAACTTACGATGTTGGAGAAGTGTGTGCAACCTTATTGAGGTTGCATTGATTAAAAGGTGCTTTTGAAAATTGTGTTTTTGTGGATGTGGTAGTTTTATCAACTTAACTCTTCAACATGCCTTTTGTTTCATTTAGCTCTTGAAAGTGCCAATGTGTTCATGTAATATTGGCATTTAAAATTATATCAAGGTGAACCTTTAATTAAATGTAAGAAGGACTTTGGTTTGTAACGGATTCCTTTTGGTGGTTTTGCTGCAACTCTGTATAAAAGATGTTTATATTGTTTTGTAATACAGCTTTCAATTTATGCATTTGAACTTTTGGTAATATAAAGCCTTAAATTCTTTCGTCTAATTGGTCGCATATATGTATATCTGTGAACTGCTGTTTGCTTGGATTTTTGACATTTCTTCGTGGCTCTCTCACATAACTGTAGAAGAATTGAGCTCAACTGAACTTGAATGAATGAATTCCATTTAGACAAGTGCTCAGAGTCCCAGGGGTTAACCAGCAGAATAATATCCTGGCCTGTTTTCCTGCAGGATCTGTCTTTTAAGCAGGTCTTACACAAGGTGTAATGAGGGCAGCTGCATGAAGGTGACAGTAATCTCACCTTTGGGAGGCACTGTTTCCAGATACCTCTGCTTCTTTTGCCTCTTTCCTTCTGTTAAATGTTCGGGTGAACTATTTGTGTCTCTGTGAGACCTGACGGTGAGGATTGCCATCTGCATTCAGCTCCTAGAAGCAGGCCTCCACTCTGCCTAAAGCCCTGCTTGAATATTTTGTTCTCTTACAATTGTGGAAACTTGATTTCACTGAGATGTTTACTGTGATTTTATATTACCAAGAATTTGGTCTGTAATCTTGTATGTCAAAATTAATGTCCTGTGTCCTGAGCGTGTGACTAATTAGTGAGTATAGACTTTATGATCAAGGTTATTGTCCTGTGGGACTGCTCTTAATAAGTTCTACATCAAGTAGGCATTGTGAACTCCAGCATTAAAGAAGACATCCAGAAGTAAATAATTTGTTCTTAGCTTGTAAGCTTTGAACATCTCATACTGCTTGCTCCTTACTTCCTCGAAGATACTTTTTGCCAAATCAGTTATTCTCAGAACTTTGGCTTTGTTATTTGCATTAGGTGAAGTCATGATCCCATGGCCCCACATACTTCACTGCAAAATACAGCTTTGACGGATCATGTCGGTTTGAGTCATACCATTTAATTGGCTAATCCCCATAATCTCTTTTGCCATATGCTGTTCTATTTTCACATTCAGTGTAGTAATGGTGTAGTTAGTTACATATTTAAAAGGGTGGTTTGGTTTGGTTTGGTTTTTTAAATTCCAGCTTGAAATAGAGTTAATTCTGATTCAGAGATGAAAATAAACATAATGACAAATGGGCACAGAAAGCAAGCCTTTTGATGTTTCTGTTTCAAACTTCATCATTCTGATGGGACTGGTGCTTCAGAAGAGTTAGCTCCAGGTCGATGCTCCAGTGTACTGCATGTAACCACAACATAGAAAAGTATCATTTGTATGCAAGCCTTGGCAGCAATCACTTTGACCTTTGATCCTAGTAGTCTTGTATTTTTTCCTAATACTTGGAAGTACTCAATGTTCAGTTTTCCAATCTATTGGTACTCTCAGCTGGGAGGAAAAGAAGTGATAGGATTGTCTAATTGCATATAGATATTCCTGCCTTTGCAAGTCATCTTGCAATAGTGCTCTGATGGGGCTGAATATATTACAGGATAACATTCATACTCCTTCAGTCTAAAGTATGCCTTTTAGGAAGAAAGCCAGTATGAGCTTTATACTGCTGCAATAAAACAAGATATGAAGTACATGAGAATCTTTGGGAAATGTTATTCTTCTTTGCATGCTGCTAAGCCTCAACAGTTGAAAGGGATCACTTCATTTAAAGAAAAAATCAGTCAAGAAATATTTTGAAAGATGTTTTTCTTTTAGTTACATCTAGATAAGTAATTATTTATTCTCTCCTAAATTTAATCATGCCATCAAGTTTGTGGAAATACAACTTTAATCTAAGTTTAGATTTAATAAGTAAGTTATTAATTGAATTAAATATAGTTCTCATGTAAAGTACTGTAACAGAACCAGGGCAAGGAACTGTAACGCCTTAAGTTTTTCTAAATTGCTGAATCCTTAAGACCAGCACTGTGCTCCTTGGAAGCAAGAAACTAGCTCAGAAGAAGTAAATTAGGATATCTGATCGCAGTGCTTCAGTGAGTCTAAATAGATTCTGCTTTCAACGCCACCAGTCAAATATTTTTGTACTCGTTACCAGATGATGCACTGCTAGAAATGGGAGTGAGTTTACTTAAGTGTAAATTTCTTCAGGGAAGCAGCCTCCACTTCGAGTTAATGATACACTGGAGTGGAAAAGACTGTTTGGTCACTGGTTTGCTACCTGAGGTCACTTTAATCTCAGTGTGCCTTTGTTCCTCCATGGGGATGATTGTGCTGCTACTCCTTTTGTTGAGGACTGTTTAAGACAGAGGCATCATTTTCTTTCTTGTTCATAACACCACTTAGAGATGATAATAGGAAAATTACCAGTTGCTTCTATCACTTAGCTAAGAAAGAGGACATCTAAAAAAAACGAATAATCGGTTTTTCTTATGTAGAAATTGTCATAAACCGCAGCATCGATTTATTGATAAAGTTGTCACTTCATGGTTGTGAGATGGTGCATGTCATCTGTTGTGTTGGAAACCTTCAGATGTGAACTTGGTATGGACAGGACATGGTCAGTATGATGCTGTGGCTGCTATGAATTGTCATAGTTTTGCCTTTGTTCCCATGGAAACAGTTGTTAGTTGCAGTAAGAGGATGTTAATCTGAGATTCCAATTGCCAGCAGGATGTGCCCAACAAATATTCAGCTTCACAGCTTGTGTCTTGTAACAGAAATATGAGGAGTTCACAAAGGAAAGAAGCTGGGAATAAAGCTCCTGCTCCTATTTTTAGGTGAAATGAGACAAAAATGTACAAGCCTGTTTACCTTACCCTACTGTAGCTGAACATACTGCAGAACAACTTGACCAGTTAAGTTACAACTGCTTTTCTCCAGCTTCTGACTTCTGTTCTAGATAAGTGTTTCTGCTAAGTGAGAAACACTTAGCAGAAAGTGAGAGTACAACTTTTATGTGAAGATCAACTGTTGAATGCAGGTACTTTCTGGGCAAAAGATAGTATGAGGAGTTAAATGTACTATTTGCTATGGGGAACACGAACAAGCTGATTTTTAGACATGGACTACATCTTTCAATTCTTTCTGACTGTGGAATCTTGCTTGCTGAACAGTTTAATCAGACAGAGGATCAGAACTTGAATATTTTAATATCAGGTCCTGTGGCTGACCCCTTTTGGTCTTTCTTTCTCCTCATCTAGTCAGCCTTTAAAGCAGCTGCAGATTGTGAAGTTCAGCAAGTTAGTCTTGTGTTATTTCAGTGATAAAGCACATGAGTGTATTCAGCAATTAAATTATTTCCAGACATTTTAAAGAAGAAACTTGTAACTTGATGTGAAAATAAACTGTATCTGTAGCTGGTATAGCTGTAAGAGAAAATGCACATACAAAACCCTGTTGTTTTGGGTAGGTTTGATGAGCTCCTAGGATACTGACTTTTAAAATTTATTGGCTGTGTTGAGTGTGAGGTTCTAAAGCAAGTAATCAAAACAGTTTATCACCCCCTCACTTAAACTCAGTAAGACAGAATTGTTTTGTGTGTGTGTGTGCATGTGTCAAACTAGATTCTCTGCCTTTTGTAACTAATTCTTCAGTGCCCATTTTTACTTTAGTTTTGCTTCCTGTTAGTAATAGGTCTTCCACAGCTCCCCTGCCAAAACAGATGCATGTGTCTGGATGTTGGAGCTAAGCTCAGTTATGTATAGTTGGTAGTGCCCTTTTATTTTTAAACTTCAGATTTTCCCAGGAAGGTTGGGCATATCTGCACAAGGTTAAAGGACCGTGCTGTGGCTCTGACTCTGCAGGTGCTGCAGTCCAGCACCATAAAATTTTGCACAGGTACCTGTAGCCATTGTGACGTTTCATAAAAAAACATAAATTAGGATATAGTTTTTTCCAGTTGTGTGAAGTTTCAGTTTTTGTTTGGATGTAGTATACTGCTTTTTTGAGCTAGTGTTTGATAGCTACCCCCCTGCTCATGTGGGTTAGTTTTCTTGAGGCTTACATCCTGGAGCTGGGTTGGAAGCACAGGTGGAACTGGTGCAGGAAATGAGAGGAGAGGAAGAGCAATATCTGCCCATTAGTAAGTTAGCTGTTAGATTGGCTAATTTCTGTTGTCAAGTGACAGTCAGTGCCTTCACCACATCCCTCTGGTGTTTTTCCACAGCTGTGAGTAGAGCTGTAGTGTGGATTTGGAATAGTGGCCAAAGTGTGTATATCAAAAATGCAGGTGTGACAGGTGCGCTGCAAAGTGCAGTGACAGGTGTTGTACACAGTGGTGGTGGTGGGGAACTGGGATAACAGGGCTTCTTTTTTTGGTAACACGGTGTATACACTGAAAGAAATTTCTTGTGTGTAATGTTGGAAATACTGGGGAAGATGGAGCAGCAGGAAGATATGAGCCTCTTCTTTTCTCTGCCCACTCATATACATTTAAGGAAATGGTGTTTAAAAAAATCACTGCTCATTTCATGTTGGGAAGTTAAGAGCTGCTCTGCTTGGTGACATGCCCATGTAAACGAGGAACAGTCTGAGAACATTTCTGAAGCAGATTTAAGGCTGGCTTTTTAATTTTCTTAGGCATCAGAAAAGTAATTATTTTCCCCCGATTTATTCAAAACGTCAGACTAACAGATTGCTTGTCAAAAGGACTTTCTGTTGGCAGGGAGGAGACAGAGGTTTTAGGGAGGGGAGGCTTACATAGATTATCTACTAGAGGCTACCACACAAAACTAGTTGCAAACGTTAAGGCTTCTCTGATGTCTTCCTGCCCACTTCTTTTGGATTACATAAACAACGAATCTCTTTTGCAGACAGGTATTCTATGAAAAATAGGGAAGTAATATTTTAATCAGTGTAGCATAGCTGATCATCTGAAATTCTTGCCCTTTAGGCCCATCTGGAATCCTTTCTCTACAGCATCCTCAGTGCTTGCCCTGATCTGGTATCATACTGCCTGCCAGCTGTGCCTAGGAGAAAAAACATGCTTTGACAGCAATTGGAAAACATCAGTTCAACTTTAGAATTTCAACACTGTTAGGACAGAAGGGAGAAACTAACAAAAACAAACCTCAGGTAGAGTTTGAGGGCGTTCATTTACTTTCCATGGGAAGGGTACTCCGAAGTGGCATTAGCACAAACGGCTGTGGTAATTCCTGCAGGGTACCTCAAGCAGCCATGCCTCTTGGAGTTTAATAATAATCATAAATTAAATTGGCTTACAGTTGTGCGGTATTAAGACAGCTCATGTTTGCCAAGTCTAAACTGCCTTCTCCCCCTTCCAAATGAGATGGCTACATGCTTTCTGTCTGTGGGAACATCTCTGGCAAGTGGGTTGGGCGTATTTGGTGTGGAGTAGTGAGGAACTCAGGAAACCTGCTGATAGTTACAGCAGGAAAAGTCCTTAAAACTGTCCTGACCATGTTCCATTTGTCTGTGGGTGTTAGTGGGAGACACAAGGTATAACCAGAGAGCTGATCAGCAGCATTCCCTGCTTCAGGGCACAGGGGATAAGTTCTGGATGCAACTAAAGCCAGGGGTGCTGACTACAAGGAAGGGAAGGGTGTTAGTACAGTATGGTATTGTGAGAGAACATGGCCTTCTTGTTTGTTTGTCATTCTAAGTAAAGGGTCTTTATTGGTGGGGTTTGCATATTTTTAAAGAAAAAAGCAAAGGTACCATGTTCTAGAAATGCATATATTTAGATAATTAGCACTGTTGTACTTTTTAGTACTGCTAAAAGCATGATAGCTTGTTTGAGACTTGCAGAGCATACCTGCAGCATCTTCTGTAGTGAGAAGTAGGACAGAACAGGTTTTGGATCAGCCACATTGTCTGGTAATGTGCACCTTGGGTGAACTTCTTTGAAAATTACCAGCAACTGCAGACATCTTACGGGTTTTCAAGCAATGCTGCTGAGGCACCGTGGTTTTCCCAGCTTAGCAGAGGCTACTACTTTGCTGTCCATCCTGCCCCTTCATGTAATTATTACAGGCCTATCTATCCACATAGTGCTGAACCTCATTTTCATTTCTAACTTGTAGCTCTGGAACTGATGGGGAGAGACAGGAGGGGGGATGTCACTGAACTTATTGGAATTATGTTTTCACAACCTTCTAAGGGACTTCTCAGTTCTTTCATCATCTTGCCTGTTATGAAGCATTTTGAGTTAATTATGTGAAATACTGTACAGAGACTGCCTGTTATTGGAAAAGCAGTCATTTGAGCCTCTCTTTTCTTTGTTACAGACCGTCATAATAAGATAGCACAGCCTAGCCCTCCTGTATTTGTCTGATAATTTGCTTAGGTGGTTGTTCACAGAAAAACAATCTCCTAAGTCTTGTTCAGTGATGGCTTTCTCTTGAGTGATGTCAGCTGACGTAAGGACAGCTTGATAGATCTTAGCAACAAATCTTTCCACAGTCCTCCTAGTCAGTGTTTCATTACATTGAAAATGATGACAGTCAGTATTTTTTCCTCTCCTTGTTCTCACTATTGTTTTTGCCTCTCAAGATCATCTGTGTAACTTTCAGATCTTAACCAAAGTGGTGCCTTTTCCAAGTGAATACGCAATATTTGAAAATTACTGGAGCAAAATAAATGTGTAAGTATTAATTTCAGTGGGTTTTGTAATCCTTTCAACAGTATTAAATTTTTCCATATATGTATTAAAGCTTTTGGGTATACTTCTTCCTTTTTCCAAAAGTGAGTTATCTGCATGTTAGAAGAGAAGCCAGGTGCCACAAATGTCAGCCAGTGTCGTTTAAGCTGACTAATCTATCGGTATATACATTGTAGTGTAAGCCTGCCAGTTATAAAAAAGCCCCACAAACCTACTTTGACACCATTTTTCAATAAGCACATAGATTTCTTACCTAAAAACACTTGTGTGCTTAAATGATGAGTATTGCGTCATAACATAGTCAGGATCTTTCTTTTGACTGAAAATATACCAAATTGTTTTATTTTGCTGAACTTTAAAACGTGATTACAGTTGTGAATGTCAATATTGTTACTAGTATTAAGTATTTGGCTGTTTAACTCAGCGGAAAGATGCCTGGCTGTACCCGTATCGAATAAATCCAAGCATCAGGCCTAATTAGCTCTCTTCAGAGTAGCAACCTTTACTTTTGCTTTAATTTTTGAGTGAACCAGCGGTCTCTGTAGTACTTTGAACCAATATGTATGCCCCAGTTATCAAACATACAGGGAAACTTGTGGCCCTTGCAAAAATGGGGAAGCAGAGAAAGGGAATTCTGAGGAGTCTCAGGGAAGCTTCCAGAATGCCAGTCACTGAGGTAATCTGGTCAGCAGGGCTCCAGCATGTCATTCCCAATTAATTATCTGTGTTCATATTTCCAATAAGCCAAGTTATGCAAGAGAGGATTTTCTGTGCTTTCCTCAGTTTACAGCAACTCCTGAGGAGATAAAGGAAGAGGAAAAATGTTGCTCATACAGTCTAAATATTTACTACTTTGATCAAAGTTACAAGTCCAGTATGTCTACACAACCCAACCTATCAGCCTGTGCAGTGTGCTAAACCAGACAAACGTACAGCACAGCAAGTTAAAGCTTTGCTTGTAATCCATTGTAAATCCTTACCAGATGGTGGCCTAGGGAGAACTTGAGGTAGCTACTGCAAACAAAGCAAGTGGCAAAAAATAGCTGTCGTGGCACAAACAGTGTGCTACAGAAGTTCTGTAGCCTTCAGAAAAAGAGAGAATGCAGTTTCTGTGCGGAATACTTCTTCAAAGCTTTCGACTTCATTTTATGTCTGCATGATGCATGCAAATTCATTGCAGCCTCCTAAGGAAGGATTTTTCTAAAGGCTTCTCTCTCTTTTTTCTTTTTCCAAAACTTCAGTAAGAACAGAACTTTCTTTGTATCAAGGAACAACTAGAAAGCCCCTGCAAAGGTTATTTTCAAAGGAGAAATCTTTCATTCCATGCATCCTGTAACGGTCGATATTGTGGCTATTTCTTTTTTTCTTCAAACGTTTTCCTTGGCCAGGCTCTTTAATGTTGTCTGTGCATGTCAATGGAAAGCAGACTGTGCCTAAAGAGAAAATGTGACTGCACTAAAGAGTAACCTCAAGGTAATAACCTCAAGTTTGGGGCAGCTCTAAGGTGTGAAGATTTCCTGTGGAAATTCACTTAAATTACCTGTTTGGTCTTCCTGACTAATAACTTCCATTTTTGGGAAACGGGGAACTTTTTTGTGTTCGTGAATGAAGTTCATTGACTGTTACTCTTACCTGATCCACTGCTGTATAATTTATTTCTTCAGTGGACCAATGTTGGTTTCTGTGAGGAAGGGTGTAAAGGGACGGTCCTTAATTTCACATTCTGGTTACCTTGGAAGCTGTTGCTGCTGTGCAGTTCCTGTCTTCAGAAGTTCCACCATGCTTAGTCCTACCTGTGCTCTGGCTAAAGCTCTCCCTGTTAGGCCACTCCTGCAGTTTCAGCCCTGCTCATAGCTGTTCATCTCTTCATTACCTACTTCATATTGCATCTCTGCTGCCTGCTGTCTCTCACGTTGTCCCACACTGCATGCAGTATAAGCTAAGGTGCCTTTCTAGGTGATCTGGTAGCTTGTCCTTTCAATTATTAATAAAGCAGCATATGCTTTACCAATCTGCCGAGAGCTTAAAAATGCTTTTACTGTGTTTTTGCTTGTGTCATATTGTGTGTTGTTGTATTTTGTGACAGCCAGGGTGCTGTAGGATAACAACATGTAATTAAGGAATGCAGTCAAAGAATGGGAATGGACAGTGATCATGTTGATGAGAGGAAACCGCATACTGAAGGCAGAAGAGGGTGACAAGACAGATTGCCAAAGCAGATGAGAAGTTAAAATACTTAAGCAATTTAGTATGCATTTGTTGGGTTTCGACCTCCCTGCAATCAAGTTGTTCTGGGCATTGTGGAATAACACTTTCTATGGCTTTGTTTTGCAGGTTAGTGATAAAGAACAGCAGCAAAGTTCCTTTCTTACTTGCCTTTTTTTCATGTCCAAAAGGCATGGTGATTTTTTGCTCATTATTTCTTTAATGCACATGAGTAGACAGGTGGTTGAACAGAGAATTTACTTTCACCACATCTGTAATGGAAATAGGTGATCTTGTGTGTGGGCTACAGAAGCAAGGGAAGATCAGTGTGTTGTTAGGAGCTGTGCTCAAAGGGAAGAGGGTCAGAATAGCCTCTTGCGAGGAACAGGAGGGTGGAAGCTGAATCAACCTGATGTTCCCAGTAACTCAATGAAAAAAAAAAGTGAATTGTATAGAGAGAGACCTTGCCTAAAAAGAGGGGGGAGAAATTAACTAAGGAGGCTGGGGTTTTTTTCTTAGTTAAGGACAAGGGCTGTGTCCCAGGTCTGTCTGAGGAAAATCTTGTGAAGAGGGGAGTGAAGCTTTTCAATCTGAAGTTGGAAAGGAATAGTCTTGATTATATGAGTGAATGCCTGGATTAGATTCCTTATCTGTGGACCACAGTGGTCTCTTATTGTGTGAGAATTGGGAAGATCTCCTTGTCTATGAGACTTCCCACTTGTCCTACAGAGTGAGTTTTCTTCCTGCTCTGCACAGAGAGGACAGAGCGCCTGGGGCGAGCAGTGTGTCAGGGCCCTCCCTCTCTGCAGTCACCAGCTGTGCAGGATGGATTCTTCAGCCAGCAGCATTCCCGAGCTCTCACCTTGCTCTGCAGTGGAACCAGAGGGAAGCAGTGCTGTGGGATTAAGGACAGCAAGAGTGAGCAGAGCCGTAATGGAAGTAGGGACGGTAAAGGGGACCAAAGGTATCCTTGGGTTACCTTATGAAGGAGACCTCTTCAGTGGGAGCCAAATCTGACCAAGGCTATTGGCTTGAGGCTTTGGGGGAGCAACCAAAGCCCCACTCAAGCAAGTATTTTAAAATGTCAATAAACGGAACTTGCTGTAAAACTTGCTTTAAGATACCTAGAAAGTTTTTGTCTCTGGTAAGTCTGAAAGGCTTTCCTGGTTTTCTTGGCTTTGCAGGAGATATTCATTAGTGTGGCTCATAATTAGGAAAACAAACAAGTTTGAAGTCATTTTAATTCATTAATGTCAGGCTAATTGACCTGTATTCAGAGAAGTTTTGAACTGTTCAGTGTAGGTGTAGTCCATTGACTATCTATTATAGATGAACAGGAATGGACTGAAGTACTGTTTTATACATGAGAATGAGATAGCAATAAAGTAGTTACTAATTGATCATTTGTATTATCTCTGTAATTCTCCCTTGTTCAGAAAAAAATCTCCTTTTAGTGCAATATGAATGCTTCAGTCATGATTCTTATTGGATTGTGTGAAGACCTTTCAGAATAGAAGCCTAATATATTATATTATGCATAAAAAGACATTAATTTCTGGCATAATTTGATTAATGCTGGAGTTGCACTACAGCTGAACTGGCTCAATGGAATTTTTTGAGTGAAGTGGAAGCATAGCATTCCCAAAGGTTTTACTCCAACTATTTTGCTGTCACCTAGATTTGAAAAGCTTCCTTGGCAGAAGAATTTGTAATTAATTTATGTTGGTACTTAATAGCCAGACAGCTTATTTTTAAATCTCTATTATTTTTGCTGTCCCTTTCTGTAGACCATTTCTAAGAAGCACACTTAGTAATAACCTCATTTTCTTGCCAGAGTAATGAGATATTGAGTGTATATACACAAGAGTTAGTGATTATGCTTTCTTAACTGGAGATCCTCAGAGGTACTTAATATTTCTTGACAAATTGCATTGGTAAATTAACAGTTCATCTGGCTAGTTAGATTTACTAGGGCAGATGGCATTTTGCATGTGTGATGAGAGCAGGAAGGAGTCAGCAAAGCAATAATGTGATCAGCCGTGTAAATGAGCCTCACAAGGTAAATCTCTTTAACCCCAGTGATAAAATGTGTTCTGTGCTAAAGCCGTGGATTACTGGTCCTGTGAAACAATGTGCACTGGTCAGGCCAAGATTTCAAAGTAATCCAGTTAATTTGAAAATAAAGGACACCACTTTATATGACACCTTCCTAACACTTTTATATTTGAAACAGAAATCAGCCTCAAGATGATACTTTGCCAGTAATGCAGGAGAGAGTTGTGTGGCATTACCTGAGTTCAGTTGTAAATAAAAGCTTATTTGAATGCTAGAGATGAGATGTTCTAGCTGGGGAGGAAAGATGCTTCATAAAAGCAGACCAAAATCCCAGGCTGAATAAAATGTGAGCTGAGCTGTCTTTTTATTGTGCTACAGTGAGCAGTGTTGCCATATGTAGCTCCTGTTTACACAGTACCTGGCACAGGATGTTCCCCTGTTTAACCCTTAAGCTCTGCAGTAGTAACTGTGATTACCATCAACGTGCAGTAAAACCTATAGAATCACAATGGTTTGGGTTGGAAGGGACCTTTAAAGATCATCTAGTTTTGGTACTGTGAATTCACCGAGGTCTGTTTGTGCCTACAGATAGATATGTGAGTAACTGCAGGTAATCTCACATTCAGTTCCAACCAAATTTTTTTTTTTATGGGAATATATACAACTTCCTCATTTCATTTGAAATTAATTAAATGAGGATACATCTAATCACATTGGTATTGAAAACTATTGAAGTAATAAATTCATGGTAAAGACTGGTCAATCGCTGTGTGCTGCCTGGTTAGAAAAACACCCTGAAGCATCATGTTACTTCTGAAAAATCATTGCAAAGTAATCTAAGTAGTGAATCTTTATTCAGCAGGGCAGTCTCACATTCTGGAAAATTAAGGGGAAAAAATGGGCTGTGTAGCAGCCATTGTATTGTGCATGAAAACTGTATTGTTCTTACTATTAAACTTATTCAATCCGTGTGGGAACCTTTTGTTTCCATTTTCAGGCTTTCTTGTTTATTATTAAACCTAAAGGTGTTTTACTTTCTGATGAACAAGCTTTAGAGTCTAAATTTCAAAAAAAGGTGCGAAGTACTATTTTCTGCATAAGTTTGTTGTAGTGTATTCAGGTTGACTTCTGTAATTTTTTTTTACTCACAGGCTGTAAAATATGGAAACAGTATAAATAAAACTGTGAATCAGGAACACTCTGAGCAATTTAAGCATAACATGAGCAATTAGGGCAAGTTTTGGGTTGTTTTGGTTTGATTGTTTTAGTATTGTCTCTTCTACTTGGAGATACTCAAAACCTGGCCCTGGGTGGCCTGTGGGGGGTCACTCTGGCCTGAGCTGGAAGGTTGGACTGGATGATATCGAGGGGAGCCTTCTGATCTCAACGCTTCTGTTTCTCTTGAGTAGTTATTTTCATATGCGTAATATATGCCTACGGAGGGCCATAAATACTTGTGTGTGTCTGTGTGTGTGTGTCTGTGTGTGTTTATACGAGTATGTAAAACTTAATGTAACATGTTAGCGATTTTTTTTTTAAATGTTTAACTTATTATGGGGCCAGACACTCAACTAGGAGAATGGGTAAATGCTGTCAATTTTTATTTAACAGGAAAAGCTAATGCTTTTAATATTTTCTTGTACCAATTCCCAACAGTAAGAAAAGTATCAAAGGACATTTTTGTCAATAATAAAATCTTGCTTTCTTACGTGCTTCCTGGCACTGTTTTCACTACTGCACTAAATAATTTGCAACAGAAAGTCATTGTGATTGCAAGATAACTTTGGAATAATTCACATTGGAAGGGACCTTCAGACATCATCAAGTCCAACTGTTTTCCAAAGCAAGATGAACCTCGCAGTTAGGAGCAGCCTGGAAATGAGAGCAGGTTGCTGGGGGCTCTTCTGGTTGCCTTCAGAGCAGCATCAAGGAGAGTGATGCCACAGCATCCTGGGCAGTTGGCTCCTGCATTTGATCACCTGCACACAGTCTGTGCTGCTTCGTGCATAGAGGATCACAAAAGCTTTTCATTTTTATTCCATCCTATCACATTCTGATTGAAGCTGGTGAAAGTTTCTCATCAGTGGCTGCCACACAATGCTAAATAGTTGAATCAATGTGTAAACAAGAGTTGTTTTAGCTCTTTTCCTGTATGCTGAAAGCCATCTAACTGTAAAAAATATTTATTGCATTTATTATTTCATGCAGCCATATTTCTTAAATTTATTTATGTGGCATGGATATCAACAGGAAGAAAGAAATGTTACCTCTGCTGAAGAAGAAAAAATTGTCTAACAACTAGTGTGAATTACACTTTTGGGGTTTGTGCAGTTTTGCCTCACTTGGCTTTGTATCTCCTTGTTGCTGAAACTTCCGGAGAAGCACAGATGCTGCCTGGGATGGTCTCGATGTGGGGAGGACTCGGCTGGTCCCAGCGTGCGAGATGTTTCAGAGTTGCAGCAGTGGATCAGTTGTGTGTTGCCCATACAGTGGCGTGTGCCCTTTCTTTCAGCAGTCTCATGACTCCCAAGATGCAGAGTGTGAAAGGAATTGCAGGGATCATAACTCTTTTGTGCTTTCCAGGTGCTTGTTCTGCATATGTTTTGGTTTTATTTCTCTTTTTGTGGGATTCAGCCTTATCTTGTACTTCATGTATGGCCTTTCCAAAATGAGGTTGCCTCAGCGTAGAGTCCTTGCTTACTTACTGCCAGCGCTCTGTGAGTGTTTTGGAATGTACTCCCCGACCAAGGAATGATTTGTAGCTTGGCACTTCAGTGATGCATTAACAGATTTTTATTTTTTAATTGGCAGTCTTGCTGGCTGCAGCTCCCTTGCAGGGACTACCTGCCTTAAAGCAGCAGTTGGTGCTTTGTTGTTGTGTGTTTTCTTTCCATGGACACAATTTTCTGTGCGGAGCTCTTCAGGATCTCTTCAATCAGTTGAGTCCATGTTCCCACTGCGGGATGTTGAGGAGGGAGAACTATGGACACTGCTTGCTTAGGAATTTGTTTTCCTGAGCCATGTGTGGGGTGAGAGAGGAGTGAGATCACAGCCCCTGTGAACTCCCTGAACATACTTCACAAGTGCTACACTAAATTCTGAGATGCCTTAGATTATTGGGAGGTGAACAGTCAGTTTCACACCTTCAGGTCCTTTATGGATCCCCAGGTTAGATAACTTACTGGAGGTTTTTATCAACTGTGTTCATTTGCACATGGGAGACTAAAAACAAGGCAATAGTGGGATGAAGTCCAGCTCTGTATGATCATGGGTGGTAGAGTTCCTCCTTGAGCTCTTTGAGGTGTACTGTGCTCCTTCCTAATGTGCTTCCTCTCCATCAGAGGAGACCAGAAGTTCAGTTATTTCTCCTGAACATCCAAACACTGTTGCTTTTACACAGCCTAGCATGGAGCACACCCAGGGCAGCTGGTGCTTCTCTGAGGCAGAGGGTCTGCAGAGCTGGTGGTGCCTCTCTCCTTCAGGGGCAGGGTGTCACAGAAGTGACCAGGAGCAACAGTTGCTGGCTTAGTTCCCATTGGGTTGTCAAAACCTCAGTAGTGGTAGGCTGGTGATGTCCCAAGAAGGGGATCCATTTGTTGCAGCTGCCAGGGTTTACTGAAGGTGGCACTAGTTGTGTTAAATTCCTACTCTTTTTTTTTTTTGGTGATTGCAGTATTTTTTTTTTATATTGTGAATAAGTTAGAGTGAGTGTTGGATTGATGCACAGTAAATAGTAACATGTTAGGCTTTCTGATTTGTTTTGGTGGTGTTACATACTCACCGTTGATCCAGAGATCAAAAAAAGAAAATATAAAAATAAAAAGGGGAATAAAGTTTGGGATAATGTTGGCAAGATAAGGGTCTTCTCTGTACCCATCAGTCACGAAGTCATCACTAGCATGCTTGTTTTGCACATTATGTATCTAATGCTGTGTGTATGTATATGTACTTATGCACGTATCTACTTGGCATAAACGGGAAGCAAAGCTGATACCCAAAACATTGTCCAAGTAATTGATGCATGTGTGATGAACTTTTAATAATGATTTTATGGTACAGAGGATGACCTCAGCAAAACCTTCACTGTATTTCAGTGGCAACTGATTAATTGATAGACAACCTGGCTATATTCCTGTGAGCTCATAAAACACACAGTTGATTAGAGATGTTGTTAGTAGACAGATTTACGGGGGCACTTACATACTTGCCTATGCTGTTGATTTCTGTTCTTAATTTCATCTTGCCTACCTAACAGTAAAATTCATACTGTTCTCTTTCCTCCGCTTTTGTAAATTGTGTTGTTTAAAACTGTGGAATATTCTTGCTTATTTTCAGATCTCATCAGAAAACTAGCACAGCAGCAGTTTGGAAATTCACAGGGCGATTATCAAAAGGTAAATTGTCTATGTGCATCTGTGTAAAATAATGAAAATTATGACTTTGAAATTCACATTTTTTTTTCTAAACTAAGGAATTAGTATTTTAAAACTATATGAACAGGACACAAACATGAAATTTTTGAATAACAAGCATGACATTTTCATGAAAAATGTGGGACCAATTACAAGGAATGTTCCACAAACCACTGTAAAGAAACTACCTATAGTTAAGGATGACTTGTAAATTCCAGCTGTAATGTGATTGTTGCACAAAGATTAAAGGCTCTTTGTATTGAAAAATGCTGCTTTTATTTTAAAAAACTTAGGAGAACCCTTACTGCTTAGCTCTCATGTAAACTTTAGCTATTGTTCTCAAAAAGGTGAATTTGTATTATAAATGTACTATTTATATATGAGCAAGAAGAGGGAATGGAATGTGCATCTGAGTTTTGGGCTGTTCTGGAGCACAGTGTTCCACTTTCGAATCAGGAGTTGAGTTTCTGCAGTAGGAATTTAACTGCTCCCAGGCAATGGACAAGTTACTTCAAATGAGCTGCTTGCTTTTGGTCCCTGCAGTGTGGTGTAGCTGTCAGGAGCATGTGTGGTGCTTGCACACAGACACTGAGCTGTTGCTGTCAATCAGAATGGCCTTACTGGTGGTTCATGTCTTCCCAGCAACAAGCCCGTTTCTCCAGTAGCTTGACAAGTTCTGCATGACATCCTGGTGTGTGGGTATTGTTGTTATGCTGCCTCAAGTGACTCTTGCTGATCCCATCTGCTTGTTTGGTGGGGCTCCAGAGAGTGGTGCATCACAGATTGTTCCTGCATACCCAGGGAAGAATGTAAGGTAGGGCTTGGATGGGAGAGTTTCGGGACAGAAGTGTTAGACCATAGGGGGTATCCCTGACCACAAGCGGAATATTTAGTAACTAGTACATGAGTCATGAGAAATCTGAGGGTATATTATAGGGTAGCAGTTAAAATATTAGGAGTTCTTAAGAGGCAGAAGAGATATGGGCCATTATCAGTCCAAATTCTGACCTGAATGCAGAACAAAACTCTGAAAAAAAATTGGAAAATGAAAATATATCAGGACAAGTAGAGTGTCCTTCAGAAGACAGAAGCATCAGTGAGAGCCAGCTGTGAAGCAGCCAGCATGGCTGTAGATGTGCCCCTGGAAGAATTTCCAATGGAGATAGGGAAGTGTGAGTATCGCTGAAGGGTGTGGATAAGTAGTTAGAAATGTTTGCTGTGGTTTTGATCACTCAAATTCAGGGAGAATGAATTCAGACTAAGATGAGTGCAGAAAGTGTCCATTAGGGTGATCTGGGAAACCTGTGGGTCTTCAGAGGAAAATGGAAGAGTTTGCTTAGCTTAGGAAAAGAGTTGATAAGGGGTGTGATTAGTCTTTTAAAATATATATGGCGAGGAAGCACTAGGAAGAAGGTTCTGCTTCTTGGGCAAAAGATAGTTCTAGCACAGAAGCAAGGGGGCCGGAAATGGACATGTGAGAAGAAGACTTGCTCACCAAGCATTGAGAACAGCCCTTCAGTAGCAGGAGCAGGAAATCTGCTTCTCCCATTTATCCTGTTAAATTTCTGCTGTCATTCCTCTGTATCATTTTTTAAACCTATTTATAGAATGCGTTAGTGACCCAGGAGGCCCTTCCCACTTCTGTGCTGTCCTAGTGTTCCCAGTTGGACTCTAACCATGAACATCTCCCCGTGCCCTGCCAGGGGCAGCAGTCTGCCAGGACAGCCCAGCAGCTGAGCCGTGCCTGCTCAGGGGAGCCAGCTCGCTGCTGCTGCCATTGCTTTGCTTGTGCTGGGAGGCTGCGTGCTTGAAACATCATGATTCAAAATCATATTTGGTACCAGATTCATAAGGGAGGGGAAGCATTAGTTATCCTTCCGTTAATACAGAAGAAAATATGTTAATATGTTCAAAATATGATTTTGAACGGTAGAGGTTTCAAAAGGATGTGTGTGATGCTGATAAAAAACTTGATTAAACTTGAACATTTCTGATTCTCACACATCAGACTTTGGGCTGAGGGGTCTTGCCAGCTTTAGTTTGTGGGCTTCTCTTCCGGTTAGGAGAACGGCGAAAGCACTATCTATCAGCTGTGAACTTGGCATGCAGAGATGAAGGGGAAAATACAAGAAATCATTTTCCATTGTGGAAACAAAGGGGAAATTGGGTTCCTCTGGAATTCTGTCATTACATATTTAGTTTTCAGTGTTTTTCTGGTTTTACAGATAAGAAAATAGATTCAATAGATTTATTCAGTCTTTCTTGAATGCCTTTTCTTTTTTTTCTTTTGAATAATTTAAATTGAACCTCTACGTGGTTAATTAAAAGTGAGGGTGAATTTTGTGTGTAATGTGTTAAGATCCCAAAAACTGCTACTGGAGCTACTAAAATAAAATAAGCACTGAGAACAAAAAGTCAAGAATATCATAGCAGTTATGACAGGTGGAATTCATGAAGAAATCACCAAACCACAAAGTAATGCAATCTCTGGCCTTCTGTGAGATATATTGGTAATTATATGAAATAGATGCTCAGTGTGGAAGTAACAGGTCTGTCATTGGTTTAAGATGGAAGGATTTGTTGGACAAATCCTGGATTCCTTTCACTCACTAAGGAAACTGGAAAATAGCTGCTATGTATTTATTGTAAATATTTTTCCATAATTATTTAATGGTGCTTCTGTGCATTATTTTACTTTAGTGGCTTGTTTGTTATTGTTTCTGTGTTGTTAACTGTTATGGTCTAGTCATGGTTAATTGTTCATTATTCACGGAATTTGTTTTTTTGTGCATGCTGCCTGTGTATTATACACATTCTCCATTTGTTTTGACTTCCACAGCCAGAAAATGTTGTCCTGACTCTTCAGGTAATGTCTTATGGTAGATGTACAGCTTTGAAAAGAAACTAACCATGTCTGCACTGCTTCTGTTAAAACATCCATAACCATTTTTAATGTTACTTTAAATACTGTTTTTCCATTTAACCTGCCTTAAAATAACGTATGCTGTCATACGATTTTTGAAGTGTTCAGCTAGCTAGAAAAAACCCCTGTAATTCTTCTGCAAAATCCAGCCAAATTCTTCTTTCAAGCGTGTAGTTCATATTCTTCAGAAGGAAGTACAGGTTTTAACCAGCAGCTAATAATAATAATTAAAAGAATAGTTTTCATCCTAGAATTGGTAATTAGGGCAGAAATTTGCAACTCTGCTAATGGCGGTAGTTGCTGTACTTGGCTGAGTTGGTAATTAGGGATTGTGAGGAAGGGCATCAGCAGAGCTGGAACTAGAGCATGATTGATATCTTGTGAGAAATTGTAACTTATTTTGCAGGACAGTTAGGCAGCCTCAGTGTCATCCTTTTAGTGCCAAGTTGCCCTTGTGCTGGTGGATCCGTAAAGCAGGAGAAGACTCACAGTGCTGGTGTGAAAATTAGTTCTCCTAAGGTTGGGAAAGGGAAGGAGGAGAGAGATGTTTCAGGGAGGAAGGACCCCTGGGGCGTGCCCACGCTGTGCTGTCTGTCTCTGTGCGCAGACCCCTCCCCGGTCCGGTTTCGGCTGGGTTGTGTTTTCAGCAGAGGGAAACAGCATGGCCAGCTCACAGCTTGTCCCCTGGGAGCCACATTGCCTCGTGTAAGGCTGTGCCAGGGCTGCCTGGCCCAGCTTCTTGGTCCTGGGGCTCTTGCAGTGTGAAAGCAAGTCAGGGTATTGCATTGCATCGTTCCCTTTCACTCCTGCCAGCTTTTGAAAGCGTCCTTTTAGTTGCTGCTGCTTTGCTGTTTGGCAGCAGAATAAATGTCTTTACCTGAGAGATCTTAAAATCTGTCTGCTTCTTCATGTTTTCCAGTCCCTAAGCAGTATTAAATTCAGCAGTTTGGAGAAAGCTCTGCCATTGTAATCGATCATCCAGTGAAATAATTCCCTTTGGGGTTCATATGAATTTTTCTACTCTTAACTGAATAAGGAGGAGAAAAAGCTAAGCCTCCTTTTTCCCCTGATGAGGTGTTGCTCTAGTTAGCCTCGCTGACATTTGTGGAGCCTTTTTGGAAACAGATGTGAGAAACAGTAAATTTGTGGTCTGGGAATTCAGATGTGTTCATTTTTAACCTGTCTCCATTGCATCGATTCACATTTATTTCTTGTGAGCCTACTTCTCTCTTAGCACTCACTCTCGTAGTTTGCCTGTCTAATACTCTGGCCAAATAATTATTCGCTATCAGTATCTCCAATGTTATGTATCTTTTTGTTAGAAAAGTTGTCAATTATTGACAAAATATACCGAGTCCATAACCTCAGTAACTTAGTAGATGGTTTAGTCTGTAGTTTGATTTTTAATTATTTGCTCTATATTGATTGCAGTTACTGTGTGATATCTGCTATTACCACTATTTTTGTCTGAATTACAGGCCATCTACTATGAAATCGGTTTTATAGTCTTCGCAGCCTTGGGATTGCTATTTATTTTGTTACTGCCTCTTGTGGGACTTTGCTTCTGTATGTGTCGTTGCTGTGACAACTGTGGTGGGGAAATGCATCAAAGACAGAAGAAAAATGCTGACTGTCAGAGGAGCTGTTTTGCAACATTTCTTTTTGTTGCTTCTTTAATAATAAGGCAAGTGTGATAAAGAGAATGATATGAACTTTGGTATAGCACTTATTTCGCAGTGTCATATGACAAATAATATTACTGTATTAGCCTACAGGTGCAGAAATTATTTTCTTAGACTAAGTAATATTATTGCTTATTAAAGAAAATGTAACCGCATTATAAAAACGCTGCTTCCGTTGCTATCCACAGGTCATTATGTACATACTTAAGCAGAATGTAGGTGTGAAACAAACAAAAAACTTATGTTTGTATTTGGCAAATGGCATTACTGCCAGTCTCAAAACAGCAGTTGCAGAATGTTACATTAAACTTGTGAACACGGGAGACTGTGTCCTGTGTTCAGTTCCCATCCCGAAGAGAACCTGAGATACCACATACTGCTTTGTTCTTGGTAGTGTTGTAGTGGTGAGAAAAGCAAGTAAGTGACTTCCTTCAGTATTTGCTGTACTCCAGATATTCTTACTAGTTCAAAACAACGGGTTTTCTTCTGGATCCTGAGTTGCTCAAACCATGCATGCACTCCCTGTAAATCTGGGAGTTTGGAGACATTTTGCACTGTTGGTGTTAGGAGCATACTCCTGTGCTGGGTGTGTAATGGGTGATGGGGAACTACAATCAAGACTTTTTCCCGCTTTCAGAATATGTTGTTTGCTTTCAGGCTTTCTGTTTTCCTTTAGCTTCTTCTTGCTTTCACCTGCCTACCGTCCTTATTTTGTGATTATGTTAAAAAAAGAAAAAAGTCTTTTGATCTATACAGTGACTGTTCAGTCAGATAGGATGTACTTCGTCACTTCACTGTAATCGAAATTATTTTTTTTTCTACTACTGTGTGTCCTGACAAATGGTGACCTTGCTTGTGCTCAAATAGAGGACAGGCTGATATCAGATATGGGAACATGCTCTTTTCTCCCAGATATCACTAACAAACATGACTCTCAAGAATTTCAAGACCCAAAAACTGAATGGTGTAGAGTGATAGGTGCATCCCTGCTGTGATGACAGGACAAATCTTCATGGTTCAAGGGTGCCTTGAAGACAGTAAGTTATTAAATTACCTCTCAGCATGTTGGAACTGGAGGTAGGTCACAGAGCCTGCCAGCTGTCTTTCCACCACATTGCAGGATGCTGTGTTGCAGGATGCTGCTTTCTGGCTATAATGGCTGAGGAATGTTGCCTGTTAGTAGAGAAATTAAGAGATTGCCCCCCTTGTTGGTCTCTTTAACTTGTGCATTTGCTACCAGCTATCCTTGTGGGATTAAGCATACCCAGCACAGGTAAATGCTTCTTCCAGGTCATGACTGGCGCATCAGTGATCCCTAGTAATATGCTTTCCAGAACTAAGGAAATTGCCTCTTTAATTCCTTTTTTCTGTTTTTTTTTTCTTTTCTATGAGACATCAGGAGTATCAGATGCTTACCCTAAGGCGGGGGTTGGCCTGAGATCAGTCTGCAGGTTGAGTGGAGATAATCTCATATGACTCCCTGGTTACGTTTGTAATGCTGTGAGTGATGTGCAAGGCAAGATAGAACTTTACAAGGCTAATATTATTGATCCCAGACTGACTGAGGGCTCCAGTCTTCAGTACGCCTCTGTACAAAGGGAGAGTCTCCTGCCCTTCCTGGATCTTTCACAAGGGAGGAGAAGATGTCATGCCTGGATCTATTTAAGCCCATGTCAGGTTGCTCATTGCTGTGCTGTAACACAAAAGGACAGTCTTACTAGTAGCCATTGCCCCAACAAAAAATACTGGAGGAAGCCTGAGGCTTTCGTAAAACTGTTTCTACGTGTCTTGTGCTGTACTCAGAAAGTCTCCTTGTGGATTTATTGCCTGCTTTCCCCCAAAGTTCCTATGCAATTCCAGCTTAGGTGGAAGGTTTATCTGTAGTTCTTCCCAAAATCACACTTCTCAAGGACTGTGCCAGAGCTGAAGACATAAGCTGTGACACTAACCAAAAGCATTTAGTCCAGTGTGAGTAAAATGTTTATGGCTGCTTGCAGACAGAGCCAAAAGAATGAAAACTTGAATGATCTCCACCAATACAGGGTTACACTGAGATGTGCAATGAATTTACTAAGGCGAGTCCTGTCATTGTTTGGGTATAATTTCAAGTTCATGCAGCACGGGAAGCCGCCTTTGGGAGTAGGTCTTCCCAAACCCCTGCCAAGTGACTGGAATGCCATGGACTCCTTCACCCAGAGCTGTGCTGCTTCAGAAGATGCCTTTAGCAAGGCTGACATCCCTCAGAATACCCTGAACCCACACCTCTGCCAGCAGAGCTTTGCTTTACAGGCACTCCTGGGGAATATACATGTAGACAGCTGCTGGAGGGACTGGGAAGGATTTCTAGGGGGATGGATTTCTTCAGGATTACCATCTTAAGTGTATGTTCTCCATCTTCTCCCTCTCTTTTGCAGTGCCATGCATTCTGGGATTCTCTCATTGAGCCTTTTTTTTTCCCTTTTTCTTTATTTTTCTATTGGTTTTTTTTTTCAGTCCTTGATGTGGAGAAATGGTTCCAAACTGTCTTTCCTTGGCTGGGAAACACAGGTTAAATGCATGGTGGAGAGTACTATTAGGGGAAAGACTGTGATTGTGGAGCATGCAATGGACTGTGTATCTAGGCAACAGCTCTAGAAAACTCTAGTAACATGGGGATGGTTCTTCTTGTGTGTCAGGATGCAAGTTCGCTCTGACATATATATGCTGTTGTCCTGGTTTGAGACAAATTTTCGGAGGAACGCTCTGGGAGGAACGTCCAGACAGCAGGTTACAGCCACCCTTCCCCCACCAGGTTCGGGAAAAAATTCCTTGAAGGAAAGTGAAAGGAGAAAAAAACTATTTATTTAACAAACACACAGGAAAAGAATAATGCTAAATAATAGAACCTCTCGCTGTGGAGAGAAAACCTGGGAAGATTTTCAAGTCCTTCCCGTGGGTGTGGTCTCTCTCTCTCTCTCCTCTTCGGAGCTGGGTCAGCTTGGGCCCCTCCGGGCCGAGGTGTGAGGGCTCCCAGTGAGGTTCTGATGTTCTGGTGTTCTGAACAGTCCAGAAGAGAAGAAGGAAAAATCCAAAGTCCCAGGGAAACAAAGGAGTTTAACTCTCAGTCTCTCTCCTCCGAGAAAAGGAGCCAAGAGCCAGGAAAAGCAGGAAGGTGCTTGCCTCTGCCCTGCAGCAGCAGGAATGCAGGGGAGTGAATGTCCTTGGAGCAAAACTGTTTTTTGAAAAGTTCATCTGGCTTTTTTTCTCTTTCTCTTGCATCCAATTTTAAAGACACAGAAAGGCACAGGAATCATGTCTGGGCACAGAGCAGGCAATAGGGGATACTCATCATAAAGTCACCCCAAGACAGCTGTTAATGTAGATTTTAGAATATTTCAGCTAGTAGATTTTAATTACGATGAACATTTCTTCTCACTTTTCCACTGATGTAGTGCTCTGGTAATTAGAATGAGGTTTTAGACTCAGCTTACTGGAGTGATGTATAAAGGAAATACAAGTTTGGGGTTTTTGCTTTCAATGTAAAAAAAAGCTCCAACTAGAGCTTAAGGGGGGAAGTATACTTTCCTCGAGGAGGGGTATAAGAAAGAAGTCAGAAAACCTGTGATTACATAAGCAGTTGTTTATGTTAAACTTAATAGGCATTTAGGGTGTCATTTTCCAGTACATGCACTTTCTGTTTGAAATATTTCTTTATAGATTGAGTCAAAAATACATGCAGTTTTTCTGGTAGTTCACAGCTTTTACACATGAACATTTTCTTACAAAGTAGGATTCTATTGCTAAATAGCAGGGGATGTAGAAATAATCTATCAAATACATAGCTAAGTAGATTGGATATTCCAGACTAATCATGAAAACAATTGCATGCTTTTCTTCAAATGCTAACTGAAAGTTTAGGGACAGAGACCTGCTATTACATCTTACTCGCTAGTCATCTGCAACCTTAGGCAAACATGTTTTCTCTGGGAAAGAAATGTAATTTCATTAGTTCTGCACATTATAAAGGCAAGGGAGGAACATTTGATTTTTAAGAAAGCATATATTGCAATATCAAATTTTCTGGTAATAGAAAATGTCCTGGCTGTTGAATAGAAAAACACGTGGTCAGTTTTCTGTGCCTCCAAGAGAGCTTGTGTTATAGCCTCTTTCTTGACGTGATGGATGTTAGGGAAAGCAAGTCTGGAGGAACAGAATGGTGTTTGGCATCTTGGCAAGTACCTCATCAGGCTTCACATTTGTCCTCTTGGCTTTGTAGGATTGGTAATACATGTTGTTCTGAACCTGGAAATCAACATTATCTGAAAGAATTAGTGGAAAAGTTGAAACAGAAATCTCTATCCCATTATTTTCTTAAATTCATTATCTGGTAGCGAGGAAGGGGCTATCCTTCCAATATGTAAATGAGCTCAGGGTTTCTATTCTGTGACTTGAAGTTTTTTGCAAGCTCAGCTAAAGGAAAAGCTTGGGTTCCCCCCTGCAACTGGTTTAGTAACATTTATATCCATCTTGAAACCTGACAAGAAACTTGAGTGTGGAATATTGGACTCCTGAGGAATTGTTTAAACAATTTGCTTAACCTGTTACAGAAAAGGCATGTCCTTTTTATTCCTGCTTTATGACTTTCTCCTCGTAGCAGCTTATTGAATGTTGACTCAAGGCTCAGTTAGATAATAAATAGATTTTTCCTCTCATGTTGTGTATTTGTTTAGTTACATTCAGAGTGTAGTCACAATGGTTCTGAGTACCTTGACTGATTGAAGTATCTCCACTATCTTGTTTCCTCCCACTCCTTCCATTTAGGAAGCTGAAGAGAAAGATGGTTATGCTGAGCTCTTACAAAGTACTGTTTTGTTAGCTTCCAATTGACCTTTCTGATCTCTGAGCATAACGCTAAAAGGACGTAAAAACGCTGTCTGTCTGCAGAAGGAGGATGTGGTTATAAACTCTGAGCCTCAGCAATATACCAATGTTTGCTTTTTCTGATCGCTTGAGATAGTTTGTCTTCTAATTAACAAAGAAAAGCTAGAAAAGTTTTGATAGCAATTGCCATCATGGTAGAGTGAAAAGAAATAATATATGGCCTATGTTCAAAATTAAACCGTTTACTACACTTGTCGTAGAATTATAGAATGGTTTGAATCGAAGGTTACTCAGTTCCTTGGTATTTAGGCATTCTGAGTTCTCATTCCTTGGGTGGTAGCTGATAATAGGGGCTGCTTAAGTGTTGGTCATAGTGGAAATAAAACTATGCCGTTTGCTGTAGGTTAAGTAGGAGGATAAATTTGTGTGTCCCTTTGTTCTTCGAAGTGACTTCAGGGAGGTTAATTAGTAGCCAGTTTTGAAGACATAGCTGTGAAATTTTGGGTAGAGAAGCAACCTCTTTATGTCAAACTCTGTCATCCTGTCATGAATATTTTTGGATATTGAGAAAAATGTTAGTAAAGGAATCCTAATAGACTCGACCTGTAGCACGTAGTCTTGCCATCTCTCCCTGTAACCTGCTTTAAAATTAGACTTTTCCTTCAGACACTGTTTTTCAGAGCAACAAATTCTTGTGCTTGAGACCAGTTTTACCAGGAGAACAAGCTTTTACATTGTTTGTCAAAGCTAAAGTAGGAAAAGCAAGATAAAGATGGGGGTTTGGTTTTGATTCACCGAAGAAGGAGAGGAGCATCATAAATCACGGTGTTTGCTCCTGTCTTGCCAGGATACACAGGTCGTGTTATTTTAGGTATCTGTTGGCTCTCCATCATTTCATTTATGTGGCTGTATTATGGCTTCCTTTGAATGCATATTCTTTGGAGCAAGAGTTATACTTACCATGTATCTTTTTCCCCATAGACAGCCTGGTTTAGGTTTTCTTTAAGTCTTATTTAAAAATACTAGTATCTAAGTCTTCTTGATACCCCAGCTTAGGAAATTTGAGAGTTGGGCAGGAGTACAGTACCATTTGTGTTAGTCATTCCCTTCTCCTGTGTTTGGATGTCCATAATGGCCTTTCAGGGTACTGCCTCTCTAGTATTGAGCTGTTGAATTGCAACACAAAGTAAGAAACTGAACAAATGTGCCAGCCAGGAATTGCCTGTAACGCACCTGCCTGCAGCCTCAAGGCAGTGTCTGCTCTTTGGGTATAAATCCTGCCTGTGGTGAGCGGATCTCAGCTTTCTCCTGGTTAAATCTCAGAGTTAGTGCTCAGCCCATCAGGTGGGTTTGTAGTCAGCCTGACTTTGAGGCTACTACTGCTCTGGTTACTCTTGTCTTTTCTGGTACTTATCTGCAAGGTTAGCTGTTGTGAATGTAAGATGTTTTAGAACGAAATTCATCCTTCTCTTTAAGTCTGTTTTACACCTAATCTAAACAAAAAACCTAAGGTTCATGTATGATAAGAGAGCTTTGAAGTCTCTCATGGGGCCTTTAATTGCCTTTTTACTTACTGCTTGTGCAGATCTGCCATTCCATAATGAGAACTTTATGGTAAGGAGTGATCAAATAGAAAATAATCATCAGCAGTGCTGACAGGAAGTCTAGCTCACTTTCCACCTTTTGTTTCAGTAGCAGGAAATGTTTATTACTTTAGCATTAATAGGGACTATTTGTGTGCTTTTTAAAGATCCATGCAATTATGTAAATAAATTGTGCTGTTATGAATAAATCTTGTTGAAGTTATCAAATGAAAAATACTGCTTTTCACAGTTAACTTACAAGCATTTGCTTGTAGCTGTGTCAAGGTTAATGATACTTGGAAAAGAGCCTAATGTTTCTAAGTCTCATACAATTTACTTAGGCTATACGCATTTTCTGACGCTGCCCATGTAAATGGATTGATAGTTGTACATTAATAACTTCAGAAGACTTTGGGTCAACATCACTTTTCCTTTCTTTTTTTTTGAATTAGTAGTACAATATTGGCCCTTTTGGTTCAGTCTTTTAGTCTGCCTCATGGTGTATGTGAGAACCTGTAGAAAGTAAAAGAGAATGTGTAAATTTATGGAGACCTTTCTTTCTTCTGATAATATTGAATTTTTTTTGGCTTTTTTTTTTAATTCTGTTTTATGTTAGAATGTGCACTTACATTAACAAATATCTGTTATCTATATTTTTTGTAGTGTTGGAGTGCTCTGTGCATATGCTGCCAACCAGCATTTAACTAACCAAGTCCGAGGAGCAAAGAAACTGGTTAACAGTAATTTTAAAGATCTGAAAATTTTCCTTAACGACACTCCAGCGGTAAAGACTTTTTCTTTACGGGGAAGGAGGGTGGGAGGGAAGAGGTGTAAATAAGAAATATTGCAGACAATAATTCTTTCTTTCTGTTTGGTATAAATCACACCTGCAGCATTTTGTTTATTCTTTGTATGTCAGTCTCACTAAGTAGAATAAACGGTGCAAGGTAAGATGCTTTCACACAGCAGTAAGTGCTTGGGAGTTATCCTGATGGATCAGCATTCCTTGAACAACTTCTGAGCTGTACTTCGGTACTATGCTGCTGTGATGCTTGTAGGCCCCTTTCCTCCTGCTGAACTAGCGTAGATCACAAGCAGAAGATAAATAATGTAGAAAAATAAGGTTTTGAAAGGAAAACATGAAAAAAAATGTATTACATGAAAACTTGGATTCCTCGTTGCTCTTCCCCTGTTTACTTGTACTTTGGGCATACTTCTATGTGCTCTGGGACAGAGCCACAATAACTTCTGTTCCAGGAATATTTTTGACTGTTTTCTGTAAACCTGAGTCACACTGTACCATACTGAACAGGAAAGATTCTTTTCTTTCAAATTTTCCTTAGAGTCCCATAAACAGTCCACTGCATATCTTGTTTTGTCTTGGAAATAAAAAAAACAGAAATGCTAGTTAGGAAGACTTGTCGACAATGTGCAATTTCAATTCTTAGTGAATTTATAGGGGGAAAAAAGTCTGACAGTTCTATTACCTTGGCTTTCATTAGTTTTATTTGAATTCAATTTTATTAATCTGTTTTGCTTCCACGTGACCGATAAATTAGAAATAGGTGGAATTCGTGCGGCTATGTGGGATCCGCAAGTGTGGTGGCATCCCAGTCACAGTAACTCTGGGCTGCTTTTCTGCTAACCAGGGCTGTGTGAGAACAGAAAACATCTGGGAGATACCATAAAATGTTTTCCTGTCTGGAGTTGTTCTCCAAACTTGTTTGCACGTGGCGTTGTGACAGATGGGTGACGGACGTGTATGGCAAGAAGTGGAGGTCATGCCAATGATCCCTCTTGAAACAGAGTGCTTTTGGTCAGTCTGGAGCTGATGCTGGGGTCAATTCAGTCACATCGGGAACCGCCAGAGTCCCCCTGACAGTGTGCTGGGTGCCAGCAATCAGGAACGTCAGAGGAGAAAATCTGTTATGTAGGAGTAACTACCTTAACAGAGAAAAAAAAACAGACACTAGCTAAAATGTTAATAAAAACGCTGAATTACTAAATTTAAAAGTGTGAGGACTTGAAGACTTTTGCCAGAGGTTAGTCAAAGTCTCACTTAGTAGTTTTTTAGTTTCAGCGTGGGATTCGTACCTTTTCTTTTTTTGACTTGGTGCTGATGCAGTCATCAGCTGCATCTCCTGAGTCATTTTGTCAGACAACGTGCATGAGTATCATGTATACACACACATCTATAAGAATTTCTTGAGGAAAGGAGAACTGTAGTTTTTTGAAAAAAGTTCTAGTATCCAACTAATTGGCTATAAAGCTCTGAAATTCAAACTGATGTCCTTGACTGATTGGTATGAGGTGGGTACAGCATATAAGAGGATTTGAAAAAGAAGTCCTGTGTTAAGAGTTCATGTCACAGGAGATTTACAGACCATGAGTATTGAGCTATAACGCTATTAGTTATACAGAATCGCCTTTTGTCTGTGACATTGCTGGAGACAATGCAAAACCTGTAGCCCTGCAAAATTTTAGTCTTTTGGTTCACCTAGGTAGACCAAAAAAGTAAATAAGCAAAAATATACCTACAGCCTTCTTGTTAAGAAACTCTCAAATTTTTTTGTCTTGTTTTAGAAAAAGGAGGTGCACTTTGTCATTTAATTAGATTCACTGCTGTGTGATCAATGGGTTGTTTTGAGGGTGGATTTTTTGTCTTCTTTATTTCACAGAAAGTTTGAGACCGCAAGCCAGATACGCTTTGGTACATATTTGAATCATACTTAAAATTGGAAATCCATTTGTCCAAGTGTGTTAACCTTTACACCGCTTTAACTCGGTTGGGATAGAATTGATAGTGCATTATTTTAACCATGCAGAAATCAATTAGGCTATTTAATGTCTTTTCAAAATGATTCTGTACTAGCCTTTTCTCCAAACCCCGGATTTGGTGGTAACTGAGTTGCTGGTTTATATTGTTATGGTGTCTTGGTAGAGCTCAAGTTGAGACTCAAATCCGCTTGGGAGTAAGGAAAACCATTTGTATTAAGACAGAACAGCTGACTCCTTTCCACGAGAGAAGCTCTGAGAGGCTGCCCAAATACAAATTAGTCTGGTTGGTGAATTGTTTCAAAATTGCCACCGCATCAATGCCACGTCTTCCCGTGAAGGAGGAACCAATGCCATGAGAAAATCAAGTAATAGAGTTGAAGACATGGAAAACCTTATTGGCCTGACTGACTTGAAGCGTCCATAAGGCCGCAGTTCCTGCTACTTAATATTTTTGAGCTGAATCATTTACCACAGAGATGTTCCAATTACATAGATGTCCTAATTAAACACTTTTTTTTGATGTGCAGTTCTGCTAAGCAAATAAAATAGTTAGTTGAAAACAGTAGAAGGCCAGTGTTTGGAGGGGTTGCACAAATATTTTGATTGTTTCAAAGTGACAATTTGGCACATTGAAAAGCATTACTTTTTTTTCCAATTCTTTTAATAGTCTTTTTAATCATCTTCTTCTCAGCAAATTGACTACTTGGTGAGCCAGTACAACACTACTAAGGATAAAGCACTCTCTGACCTAAATAGTAAGTACTTTTATTTAAAGGGGGTTAGCAATGTGTATTTAAAAGGTTCCCTAAGATAATGTAATTAGCTCATAGTGCAAAGTGAAACTTTATTTATGAGACTATGGTTTTCAAATAGAAGTGCTATTCTCAGTGATAAGTGAGACTAAAATCCTTTTCACATACAATGTCTCAGAGCTGGTGTAATGTGTAGTATTTCCCAAAATAGATGTATTTTATTAACTCATAAGCCAGGCTAGTATTTTATTTTCCTTTCAATGGGTCAGTAGCCACTAATACTTAAGCATTGGTTGAAATATTTTTCCTCAGTTTTTAAATTGGAGCCAAATATCAAGGAACAGAGCTACTAGCAGTTGTGATAGTTCCAGTGCGAGAGAGCTCTGTTTATTTTTCTTGTTCTACCTTTGTCCTCTATTTAGCTAGGAATTGAGGTATAAGCTTATCTTCTTTGTAAAGCTGCTTAATGTATTTGCCATTTCAGAACGAGCAGTTGAAGAGCAGGAGATAAAACTTGAAGTAGAACTGCTGCACTTTCCCCTTCAGCACAGTTGCAGTATCAGGCATCACTTTTAAAGCTCTCAGTAAACAAAAACAACCAGAAAACTGATTTTTTTTTTTTTTTTAAATTTAAGATTCGCTTTCCAGAATTCCCAATAGAAAGGGCCGACCATAGTCAGTACACATTATGATTCAGGGTGCATTGTTATCAGCTGTTAATAAATGCATACCGGTTTGCATTGTTGGATTGAGGGATTGTTGCTGGGATCAAACTGTGCAACTGTGGCATTGTGCCACTTACAATAAACTGACTTCTCATGCCCAGAATCTCTGCTTCTGTGTAGGTTTAAAATGTATTTTAAAGGTAGTTTTCAATGTAGCCAACTCGGCATACCCCAAGGCTAATGTGTCTTGCGTGTGTGAGGCGTTATTGCGCGTTGAATATGCTTGTGAAAGTAGTAGTAGCAGTAGTTAAGTAGTCTTCCTACTTAATTCTCAGCAGGAATACTCTGGTCTAAAAAAATAGACGCAATCTTTAAGTCTGTGTTAATAATAACAAATTGACATTTGCATTTCAAGTATTAGCTTGAACCTTCCTAGCCACTCCAAACTCAAATTTCAAATTAAATGTTTATTTGTTCTCAAGGCAAATTTATGATGTGAGTTAACAGAACCTAGGGGGATCTGTGATGGGAGTAATTACCGAATAAAGATTGCTTTTATTTTCTTGAAATACTAGAATTAAGTGTGTGACACCTGGGTATTTTTTTCTAAGGGATTTTCTAAGGATTTTTTTTCTAAGGGAATCAACAGTGGCAGAAATCTCTAGAGAACTGTAGATGAGTTCAGTTTGCCCACCCTAAGGAAATGCTGAAAAGTGTTTTCCGCTTGGTAAAAATTCTCATCCCAAGCCAGACATGGTAGTGCTGACAGTAAGGGATGCTTCTGTGCCATGCAGTATTCTCATCTCATCAAAAGGAAAACAACTGAAAAATCAGTTTACTGTGATCTGAAAGTGGAGAGGACCCGTTGATTACCTAAAGGATGTCACATAAAAATGCTTCGCCCAACTCTGCTCAGCATTTCTCTGTGGCTTTGCTGAACTAAGGTTCATTTCTGTTTGTGGGCAGTGGGACTGGAGGGTTTGGAGGCGGGGGTAGCTGTGGCTGTGAGTATCCGTGCTGAATGTACTGCATGGAGGGTGCAGGGGCTGGGGATGTGGGCTTAACACGCTTAAGGGATTTCAGCAGAGCTGACTGGCAGGTCTGGCTTGAGAGTGACCTTGATGTTGCTGGATACGTGAGGAACAGGAGAAAGGGAAAGAACTCATTCTTTAGTTTCTCTTGCACTGTGAAGAGGTAGTGTTTAGTGAAAGAATATGCCACAAAATTCCTGTCCAGATGCTGGACCTCTTTAAGATAAATCGTGGAAAAAATCCTGTTCCCAAAAAAGTAGTAAATGTAGTGAAATATATACTGTGGAGTTTGTTGAAACTCTTGTGTGTCTTTACCTATGTGGTCAAGTGTTACTGAATATTTTCCATCGTATTTTGATTTACTCCTTTCATTTATAGGCCTATAGGTAGCTAAAGCAGAACTGCGTCCCTGCGTTACCTTCTGTCACCTAAGTTCTGACTGTCGGGCCTTAGAAAATTATCAATAATATATGTATATTTATATATGTATATTTATTCATATGTATATATATGTATATGTGAAGTTGTCTAAATAAACATACATATATGTATATATACAATATATGTATTTGTTAAGTAAGAGCCTGACAGCATGTAGTTTAAGAGACAGTTTAAATTGAACTGTGTATAGTGTGAGGTGTTTTTTAATCTCTCCATGCTACAGATGTTGGACCTGTGCTTGGAATCAGAGTTCAGGAACAGCTGGGAAAAGAAGTACGTCCTGCACTCGATGCAGCTCTGACAATGGCAGGAGGTAAAGATATACATGTTGTTGTGTAATGTTCTGTTGCCATGGTAAAACAGGCACAGCATGGGATAGCTTTATGCATGAGCCAACTTACCATTTTTCTACATGCCTTGATGTTTCTTTGAAACTGAGGATTTCAGACATCTTAAGATTTATAAGTACATTTAAAAACTAAATCAAAATTTGCATGCTACTGTTGATATTTAGTTTCAGCAGTCATCGAAGAGAGATGAAATCTGAATTTCCTGCTCCAGATTGCTGCCCCTTTCTGTCGAATAATAAAGGAGACTAGGAAAACTGTCCTTTTAGAGCTGCATAGTTACTATAGCCATAACTATTTACGGATTAGTCTTCAACAGGTCAGGGATTTTCTCCTGTACACTGCCAAGACTATTATGAGAGTGCTAACCAGCATTTCTTCATTGTATCTTTGAGTTTGGCATTACTCATTCTTAGTTGTCTCTCCCTTTAGAGAAAATACTCCTTTACTATTTTTCCATTTAAGGCTTCTTTTTTCAGGAATCAGGTACAGCTTACAGAGCAAAGGGAACGCACCCATAAACTTGAGTCACTTTGGGTTTGGTTTTTTTTTCACCCATGAATTCCTTCTCATTTACTTGTCATCGTTCTCCTTTTTTTTGCTTTATTTCTCTTATTTGTCTTGAAGTCAAAGTGGAAAGGGCTATCAAAGGTAAAAACCGTGATAAAACCTTGTGTGGTGTGAAGTGCACTTTATTTTAGTATTTTGTGTATCTTTAGTTGTGTCTGTGTGGTTCTTTGTCTGCTAAACACCTGTTCAGTGTTTGAGGTTCTTTTCATTTTCTTCTGTTTGTTTGGTGTGATTGGGATGGACTCTAAAGCCAGATGCTCATTAATGCTTGGCTGATGCAACATGATCTCCTTACCTTTCATCTTACAGCGATATGATTTATGAGTTGGATTATAAGCAAAATGCTGAAAATACAATTTGATGGATATGGGCTTTTAGTTTCTAATGACCAAACATTAAAGTTCTTTACTGAAACTGCTGAGGAAGGAGAGATGGGGAAAGGGTAGAAAAGTAGGAAATGGATGAAATCTCAATAAAAGTAACCTGTGCGCATTAATGTCTTTGTAGAAAAGCATAAGTGGTGTATTTTTATGTGCAATAAGTACATATTCTGTGCTAGAGGGTTTTTCTGGGAGGGAGGCAGTAATTAAATCAGTATCGTTGAGGAGATTGTATCATTTATGCATATGCACTTTCTCTTCGTATGCGTATCTCTAGGCTGCTTTCTAACAAAAGCGTTTTTTAAAAAATGTTACATTCTTGCAGCCATCAGAGAAACGAAGGAAGCACTGGAAAATGTGAGTGTCTCTGTAGAGGTTTTGCAGGAGGGAACAGAGAGACTTCATGCCAACTTGACAGATGTTAAAATGCATCTAAGCAACACCCTCAATGACTCCGCATGCAATGCGGCTCAGGCTGCTTCCACTTGCAATATCATCAGGAATTCATTAAGTCAGCTGAACATCAATGCCAATTTTAGTGGGGTAAGATATTTTAATAATATTTTTCAGACTCTTAGAGAGCGATTGCCTTGAATAAGCCCATTAGTATTTCTGCAACTCAGTGGCTTGGTGTGTGCTGTCACTTGTGAGATAAGTGACCTTCCCTTTTTCTGTGTTTCTGGGTAATTCCAGTCACTGTTTTCATCTTTGGTGTAGAAAAGGATAAAATGTGTGTCAAGCCGCTATGTTAAAGTGCTACTCTGGGCAGTGAAATAACCTGCCCTCCCAAAAATGCTGAGGGTTAAGCCTTGCTATTGTACAGCAAAGGTTTCATGAATGTTTTAGGAAGATTCTACTACAGATCACTCTAGTTTCTTTACCCTTTCTCCTAACTTTGAAATATTTACTGAATTAGCAAAGCTGCTACTTCGATGTGACTCAGGCATGTTTTTTCCTTCTAGTTGCCGGGCGTGAACTCACAGCTTGCAAAGGTCAATGATGTCCTTAAAATAGACCTTTCTAGTCTGGTTCAAAAGGTATGTTTCTTGACAGATTTTTAAACTGTCAATTAGTAAACTGGGATGTGTGTATCACTTGTTTCCCCTTGGTTTCTCAAGCAGAATTCTTGTGTTGCCACCTCAACCTGCTTCATGGTGGATATCTCTCATTGTTTGGCCAAGATTTAACTCTTGAAAGTATGAATGTAGTGCTTTGTATCTCCAGGATACTACAAATCTAAAATGTACCGCAAGTTGTCTGCTTTAAAGAACAGTCCTTAAACAACAGACAGACAGAAACGTGGATCCAGTAGCATGCTCTCTACTTTTTGGTTCGAACCAAAAAAATAAAAAAATCCATGGTCTCCTAATTAGTTTTATTGTATTCCAACTATTTGAAATATTTATTTCAATTTCTTTATGTGCATATTTAATGTTAAATCTGGTGCAATGGACCAAGTCTAATTGCTGTTAGTATTTTTGCAAAAAACACTATGATTTTCACTTTCCAAAAAACACTATGATTTTCACCTAGAAAAAGAATGGCTTAGTTTGAGCAGTTGAAAAATCTCGGAATCTGAAAACGTGTGCTAGGAATAGAAAGCACTTTCTGAAGCCAAAGGCTGTGTGTAGGGGTTGAGAGCCCTTCCTGCTTCTGAAGTGATCAGGCTTGCAGAGAGTAAGGCTTCAAGCCTCCACTGCAATGTCTTCTCCTTTCTGTTCAAATGAGCTACTGAGTTTGGTTGCCATGGCGTGGGCCCCTTCTTTCCCCTTCTCACTGAAGGAGGCATTGCAGTGTCTCCAGAGGCAGTTGGATTTCGTTGTTCGTAATACGCATTTCATGTTTGGAAGGCACAGACTTGCAAACAGGAGGTGTTAGGCTGGTACACAGTAACTCCTTTCACTTAGTCAATCTTCATGTGTATGCTCTGGCTTTTAGATGAGATAGATCTGACAGGCAACAAAGTTTGAGATGATTGTGACTCATTCACGTGTATTTAAATATAGATTTTTTTTTTTTCAAGGAATATTCTGGAGACCAAACCGAATCTGAAATATACTTAGAGTTCCTTTTTTACTTTCACCTTTTCTAATATGCAGTGATAAAACCATATTTTTCTTAGTATTACCATATGCATTTTAGTATGTGTGTACTTTTCATCCTTGAATAAAAGGAAAAAAAACCTGCAAACAATTTGTCAATGAGAAACATGCCATAATTTTTTCACCTTTTATTCCTAGGGTTATGCAGCATTTAATGATACTCCAGACTTGGTGGTGAATCAAACCAGGAACATTTTATCGGGTGAGGAGAAACTATCTTTTCACTTTGATTGTTTAATGTTTTTGTTTTCTTTTATTGGTGATATTTCCTTATTAAATATCGTTAAAAATGGAAACGTAGAACTTAACTTTCTTTTAAAATTTGGTGCCAGAGGAAAAAAAACCATAGAAAGCAACTGTGTCTTGATGAGGACCCTAAATTAAATCTAAAAATAGACCATATGGTATTTTATGGAGGAGTTTTATCTGCTAGGCTTTTTACTGCTCAAGTAATGAGAAATCTTGTGATACTCACTTCACTCTGATGCTTTATTTGGTTGAAAAACTAATTTTCCTTGACCGATGTGTTTGTGGCATATTTAGGAGTGTGATGTTAGAAATGCTGAACCCCCCTGCTGCTGTATTAAAATGTGGTGGCTGGCGAAGTGAAAGTCAAAATATGCCTTATGGATAACTTAAATGGCTGTCTCAGTTGTTTTGTTACTTGGGCTTCTTGCTCTTTGACTGTACCTGTGGGGTAGTACAGCGTATGTATACTAATCTGTTTTAATTTTTGTTCTTGCACTGTGGACCTGTTCTGCATTATATAAGCAGCTGTTCCTTGTAAGTTTTTCTGGTTTGTTTTTTTTTTTTCTTCCCCTCCTGGGCAAAATAAAGCACAGTATAGATATAAGCATAGTGTACTGTGTGAAGTTGCCTGTAATGAGCTGGTTTTCTAAAACTGATACTACACTTCTCATTAGGAAATCTAGAGCAGATTTACTCATTTTCCATATCTGAGATGTGTAAACACAGACAAAACATCTTAATTTATCTATTTATAAATTACTGGGGCTTTGTTTGTATAAAAACTGAGTTTGAGTTACAAAAGCAAATAAAATAAATAGGTTTGCTAGAAAAAAAATTGCATTTATTTGTAAACTTCTAAAACAACTGTGATTTGTTACCTGGTTGGATTTGAGGAGTAATCATCAAAACAGACAAAAACTTGTCTAGTTGTTTTTTGAGAAAGAAGGAAGTGTTGCCTACTACAAAATTACAACCTGTAGTTACACATCCTGCTCTTTCAAGTATGTTTCCAGTTGAAGGAAGGGAAGAGTACAGAGAAACTGCATTTTACACATAGACAACATGTATAATAAGTGAATTAATCACGCCTTTGTATATCTAAGTAGTGTCTATCTAAACTGTAAGTAGAGGGTAGCACGTTTGGTCATAATCTGAGGGGAAAATGGCTTAATGGATTGTTACCTCAGGAGTGTTGCTAACTAATTGGAATGAGTTCATTTAAGTAATCTCTTTTAATAAGATTGAAAATAACTAGTATAGATTCTCAATATAGGCAGTCCAGTTTCTTTCGCAGTGTTGTATTCCCAAGGCATGGAATTTAAATAGATTTTGTTCTTCTCCTTTGTAAACTCAGTGGCTAATTGTCTTGTTCAGTGTTGCCATTTGCAATATTGCATGAAAAGCAAGATTTAAGTTGGGTAGATAAAAAGTGACACATTCGTTATAATGAGAGGAAAGAGGAAGGACTCTGGTTCAACATCTACATCTTTCACCGTTAAGCTGAAAGCTAAAAACAAAGTGTGCATTTTGAAATGCCATTGTGCTACTTCAAAGCTTGATGCTTTTGTTGCCTGCTTGTGTCTTCCTCACACTTGTCTTCATGGCTTGCTTGTTACATGTGGCAAATGGCTTAGTAGCATTTTACAATGCATACATGAAATGTGAATTTCTTCTATGGATCTGTAACAGTGAAATATGTTTGTTCTTTTAGATATCAAAAGTGTGCTGGAATCCATTGGTTCAAACATTACTACCTTCACAAAAATGCTCCCTGTTCAGAAGATAGTAGCAGATTTGATGGGGTATCTTACACAGAGTGAGACTTACGTTCAAGATTATTTTCCACTAGTGGAGCAGTATGATTTCTACAGGTATGTACGCAGGACTGAGGCACTACCCGCTGTTAATACTTTGGAATATTTTACTGTTTTGAAAAGGCAAGTAAACTATTAATGAAGAACACAGTGGAAGAAAGATGCCATAAAGCAGTTGTTTGGTGCTGGCATTTTGGTAAAAGCCAAAAATGCAGCTAATCAATAACTGGGTGCTGTTTCACCACAGAGCAAGAGGTAGTTTCTGCTCTGTAGACCGTCAGGTCTTTCTCAGGAAGGATAGATACAGGTAGATGCCAAAGATGTAACACCCAAAGGAACTGATTGTTTCATAACGCCAGGGTGACCTTTTATCTCGGTCTTGTTTTTATTGAGTTGCTGGTAAATCGTGAGGGCATACAACCAGAGAGGCCTTGAAGCCAGCCCGTTGTTACTGCACCGTTTGTACTGCAGAGGAGGAGTAGCAGGGATTCTGCTTCACACCTTGTAAATCTTTGTGCACCTGTGCTTGCCCCTACTGGTGTAGTATTTGTCCTTGTGGTTGATTGTACCTAGAGAAAAACACACTCTTTAAAGCCTTTGTGTCTCTCATAGTTGAGTAACCTCATATTTTGAAGTGTAAAGCTTTTCATTTCCTACCATCTTTGTCCAGATTTAGTCATTTCGGTCCTCAAGCTCATCCAATTCTCCCTACGTTTTGTTTGATACTTCAGTTGACTTTGTAATCAATATTTGCTTCTGTGTTTGTGTCATAATCAGTTTCACTGCTACAGAATGTGTGTTGCTGGCTTTAGTGCAGTGATAAATAAAAGTGACCAGAAGACTGAACCTTTAGAACCTTGCTTAGAATCTTACCTTTAGCTCATTTTTTATCTGACAGTTTTTGTGGTGAGCCTTAATTTGACAAATTTATTGATATTTTCCTTGAAGCTCGTACTGCATTTAATCCAATAAATATATTGTTTTATTCTGCTACAGAGAACATATCTCATCTACACGGCATGTAAATGCCTGGTTTTGTCAAACTTAACCTAACAGTACTTCAAGTACAAATGAAACCAATAAGCCTGTAGTTGTTCAGATTACTTTCTATCTATTCCTTTCTTAATTACAGGTGCATTATTTGTAGTTTTTAATAAGTATCCCTTTATAAATATGCCTGTCAGCACTCAAGTTTTCCTTTTTTAATGGCTGTGCATGTTCATTACAGTATTTCTTTTACAGATTTTTCTCTACAAAAGTACAGGGAGGAGAAAAGGGAACTTAAAAAATAGAAGCTGGAAGAAGTGACAACAGAAGGGAAAAAGGAGTGCAGAGGGAATTGGGAGAGGATGAAAGGATAGATATGTAATGAGTGAATAGATGGATATGCTCCAGCTACCTGGACAGATAAAACTGTTATGTGATGTAATTAATAAAAATGAATGTTCATCTCCTATCCAAGATTTTTCTCCTGATCAAGTTCCATTAACTGTTTCATACATTGAAAGCAGTCCAGCACAGACTCATAAAGCCTAGGTTTTTACAGCTGTAAATATAGTTATTTACAACTACAAGTCTAACACAGTGTGCAAAATGTTAGTAAGCCTCACAGTAAGAGCAGCTATGTCATGACCAATGGCCAGTCCACAATGACTATGTCATGACCAATGGCAACTTCATGACCAATGGCCAGTCCACATGCATAAATTTCTCCATTGATTTTTTGAATAAATTACTGTTTGAACATCTGCTTCCTCTGAGTAAATGTGTGCTCCACTTGGAGCACTTTGACGCTTCAGCACAGTCCACCTGCAGTAACTGGGGTTGGGAACACCTTGTTCCTGTCATGTTTGCTCCCCAGTCCTTCAGTGGCAGCTGACTGCAATCCACCGGTGACTGTGGGCTGGCCCAAAATACACGCTAGTGTAGCAAGTTCTTCTTCTCTTTGCTGACACTGGTTGCTGAAACAGAACCACAAGTGGGACATTTGGGAACAGGGTATTGCATGATGTCTCCTGAAGGTCTCCAGCCTGTTCTTCATGTGAAAATAACCAATATCTTTTATTCCTTAGGTGGCTGGGTTGTCTCATTCTGTGCTGCATGGTGGTCCTGATTCTGGTCTTTTACTATCTTGGATTGCTATGTGGCACCTGTGGTTATGATAAACATGCTTCTCCAACGACCAGAGGCTGTATCTCCAACACTGGAGGAAACTTTCTTATGGCGTAAGTTTCACTTATTGGTGAAAAAGGAAATAAAGGCATCTGTAGAAGGTTGGTTTGGTTGAGTTTTTGAAGGATGTAGGTATGAAAAGAATTTGGTTTGTTGCATAGGTGTATCTGCAAAGAAAAAAAAGAAATAAATATTGATTTCACATACTTACACTGAGGGGCTTGGGGATTTGGGGTTGTTCTTTCATTGAGGATCACAGCTGAAGGATAAAACCTGAATCTGCCATTGTAAGGCGAGTGCTGTGGCTAATCGATTTCTGTGCAAGCCCCTTTGGAAACTGTAAAAACGGGGGACAGACAATAGAATATATTAGGAGAAATCCAAAACTTTTTAGTGGATATGAATATTTGTTGAAAATTTTTAAAAAAGCCATGCAAGGGGACGAGAAACATTTGACCTTCTGAGAGCGTTTCTGGATGTTTGGGGTTGAAAAGTGCCTTGTAGTGGTTTAATGTAGTTTCTGCTGGGTGCAGGGGAAGATTGCATCTGAAAGTCTAAAATTTTTTTGAGACCACCACAAGGCTAGAGAGTTGAATTTAAAAAATAAAATTATATGATTTTGTGGCCCTTAAATGTAATTCTTAAAACAGTTTGCATGTCCAATGCTAATGTGAGGTTTCAAATACATTTCAGCTGAAAACTTTACAGGGCTGAAACATCTTGCCCATTCGGAGGGCAAGAACATATTTGAAAAACAGAACTATTTCAACCATCAGTCAGTTTCCATATCTCTGTTATAGCTGCTAACTGTTGGCTTCACTGTTGCCCCAAGTATGTATATATATGTATATGTATACACACTATGTTCTTACTAAGCAAAAACTTACTCAACTTCTTTTTCAGTGGTGTTGGATTCAGTTTTCTTTTCTCCTGGGTGCTGATGATTGTAGTGGTGCTCACTTTTGTCACAGGTGGAAATGTAGAGAAATTGGTCTGTGAGCCCTTTGAAGATAAAAATTTATTCAAGGTGAGGTTATTCATGTTACTAAACAATTAATAGAATCCCCATGAGTCCCGATGGTCTTGTCAGTTCTTTATGGCATATCATTTTTATAGATCGCTTCGAGTGAGTTTGGATGGGGTTTTACTTCATCCTTACAAACCAAATAGAGATATTCATCCTTTCTTGGTTTAATTTGCTTTGCTGTGTTAATACTGCATGCCTGTCTTCCTTTGAAGACAGATTTTTCTGATTCAGTCGTTCCTTGGTAATGGGGAGCTTTAATATTCGTTTTCTGCACGTTTGAATTCACTGTTTTGCTTGTATTTTCATTAGTGGGTGATAAGCTTAGATGTGGTTGTGTGTCAAAAGACCACATATGAATAAATACTTACAGAAGCTTGGAATTATAGTAACATTACTGAATTTTGTCTTCTAGATTTTGGATACACCTTACTTACTAAATCAGCACTGGAAAAACTATCTTGCTGGCATCATCTTTAAAAATCCGAATGTTAACTTGACTTTTGAAAAAGTGTACAGGTATTAGAGTTATGATTAAGATTTAATTCAGTTAATATTTAAGTCTTTTTTCATTTAATTCAGTTTATACGTACTGGTTTTGTGGTATCTTCTATGCTTCATATTCCAGGCACATCCAAAAATTGCACATGTTCCAGAAGACATTCTGATTTTCTAGGGATTCACAAGCAAAAGCAATTTGTTCCTATATATGAGTTATTAGAGACAGTCAGCATAGTACTGTATGACAATACTAGTCAAGCTGTTAGATAAAATATGTTGCATCTTTCAGAAACTGTTGATCACTTCTCTTACTGACTAGGCTTCAAAAAATATAATCAGAATTTTTTTTTTCTAAAGGACTGATTTTCTTAGAATAAGAAAACATTGTTAATCCTTCTTTTAATACTTGATCATCAAGGTGGTTTTTAGGCTGATCTGTGTATTTGTATTTTTTCAGTGATTGCAAGGAAAACAAAGGAATTTATACTTCCCTTCACCTAGAACATCTGTTTAATATCAATGAGCTTTTAAATATTAGTATGGTAAGTAAGGAAACTAGGAGCGAGTGCATGATTCTGAAGGATGTTGGCTCTTAAAACACCATATAGCATGTCTGGGTTTTACAGGATTTTGGTTTTTATGCACAAAACATCCTACAGGGAGGCAAGAGCTGTCCAAGCTAATCTGAAAGAAAGAATTCTATTTACAAATACGGTATTTTTTACCAGTCTCAGTGGGCCATGGAAGATTTTCTGATGTGGTTTTTTTTATGTGCTGATAATAATGGTTTTTTTAACTTTGAAACTTGCGTGGAAGGTTGAAGTCTGTCTTCCAAAGGCTGATAATGGTGTTCAGTGAGAGTTGTCTTTTCATATAAACGCCTGTATTGGTGTCTTCTCCTCTGATTCCAGTCAGATTTATGTTGATCCGGGATATGATATACCTTGGTTCTGAGAATTCTGGTTTTGGTTGGAAGTAGTTGGAATAAAATAGTCTTTTCAGTTAAGCTGTAATGATAAATGACTGCACTGTCATTACAGGACTCTACTAATTTTGGGGTTGCCTGTAGTACCTGTCTTCATTACAGCAACCCTTTGGGGATACGTGTTCCATTCTGCCAGGCACTGTACCCACTTAATAGATATAGTCCCTGCCCCAGATAATATACAATGAAAATGAACAAGGAAGATTCACTAAGAGGGAAAATTATTTTGAGTTTCCACAATGGACTAATGGAGGAGGCTGCAAAGGAAGTCAGATTTTCAGATTCCTCAACCATAGCTCTGCAGCCACTGCAGGTAACATAGTTTGGGTGCAGTGCAGGAAGAGTTCAGGTAACAATAACCTGTCACCTTTAGTCACCACTAAAGGTATTTAGAGGAGTCTTATCCAGTCCTGTGGCAAAGAGTGTCTGTCCTGGCCACAACTGAGATACTGGCTTCTCTAGGTTTCCTTACTTAGGGCCAGGGGTAGAACTTAACATTCTTAAAGGATAACATTTCCTGGAGGGATGTTAGTTAAAACAGAATGGAAGGCAGGTAATCCACTGGTATGAAAGAGACAAAAGGCAGGTTAGAACGTGGCGTGGCTGGGTACTGCGGGTACTGCAGGGAAGGGAAGAACATATTACCACCAGCATTACCTGGTGGATTCTGTTGAACTTCATTGAATTAAACTGATGTGAGCAAAAATCAGTGTGTGCTTCTGCATGGAAATGACGAGTCAGCAAAAGCAAGATGCTGTGGGCAGGGGCTGTAGCAGAATATGTGCTGGTTGCGAGCTACTTTTGTACTTTCTTCTGTTTCTCTCTCAGTATACAGAAGATGTAGCGCTTAGAATTGAACACATTCAGATAAACCTCAGCAAAATCATTCTGCTGGATGAAATTGGGAAGGAGAATCTTCTGAATTTCAGCTCTTCAGGAATAGATGGGATAGACTTTTCAGCATATTTAACAGAGGTGAGACTGTAGTCAACTAGAGACATGACTGAGACAAAATATAAAATAAAATATTTACTAACAGGCAAAACAGCAACATCTGATTTTGTGTGAAACACCATGTTTTGGAGGTTCACACAAGTTGGGTAAAAAGCACTTCAGAAGCTAAAGTCAATAAACAAAAAAATGAAGAGTAGACAGAGTAGGTGGTGTAGTGAAGTGGAAACTGTAAATGCAATAACAACATTATTTTTTCTTTTCTTACTGCTCACATCTTGTTTCAGATCAATAAAAGTGTTACCAAGGTTGATCTTCTGTCATTTGCTAATGATTTAGAAGCAAGAGCAGACCAGCTGGTAAGTTCAATTCAGCAATATAATAATACATAAAATATATAATTTATATATCATATAAGTATAATTACATGGCAAGGTAGACTTTATATGGGAGAATTTTTGTACTTCAAACATTTACATACATGGTGCAATGTCATGTAAGGAAAAACATTAAAGAACAATGTTGCATATGAGCTGTATTTTAAATGTTGCTAATTACTGATTTTTGTATACTCTTGTACATTTTCTGCTTTGCAAGTGAATTTTCTTAAATTCCACTCTTTGCTTGAGAAATGAGGGGAATGCTCCATTTCAGTATTTCCTATTATGGCCTTTACATTTTAGGGCCCCAGTTGGAAGAAAAATTGGTTAGATCATGATGGAAAAGATTATTTGAATTAAGTTTTTTCAGTGAGGGAGCAGAAGATTTTGCTATTAGCAACAAAATTAATACTGTGGCAGCTTGTAAGGATTTTAATGAGAACTGTAGCTCCGTTGTGGGGGGAGAATGCGCAGAAGAAACTGTCTCCTCTGAAGGGCTTTTTGAATGCAGGACAGTGGTCAGAGGGTATTGCTACAACATTGCCCCCAAATGAATCTGCAGGTGGCACAGATCCGTGTTAACAGATAGCGACTGTTCAGTTGATCTGTTTGTTATGCGTGTCAGGGTCGGGTCATACTCACTCTTCAGAATGAGGGTCGTGGTCTGGACGCTGGCCCAAGACAGATTCCTCCACTGCCATGCAGCAGCAAAGTTACATTGCACATGTGCTACAATTGCTTGGATCACTGAGGAACACAGCAGAGTTGAGACCACATTGTTTGGAATGTATCAGATATCCATTCCTCAAGTGGAGGAGGGCACCAGGGGAGGCTACTGGTGTGTTTGCTCCACCTCTTGCATAATTTGATCATAGTTGTTGCTGGGTTTTTTTTGTTTGGTTAGGGTTTTTTTCCTGCCATGCGTGCACTCCTGTCGAGGTTAGACAGCTTGTGGGTTTAAGTGAGAGCTGGGGTTCCTCAAACATGGTTCCATAAAGGAAAGTGTATTGTGCTGGTAGGTTGCTTTCACTATTTTTTGTAGAAGAATCTTAAGGAAGCATCAGAATTGAGAATAGATCAGACAGAGTAATTTCTTCATATAAAAGGCAAGTAATTGTGTAAATAAGTTAAGGTGTTCACTGTTACAGTGTATGTTTTTGTTTCTTCCTTGTGATGCTATTTAGTGTAATCATTGAAATTTTTTAAAAAAAAGGCCAAAACCCCAATAATATATGTATTACAAAAGTTAGATTGTTAAAAAAATGGTACTGCTTTCCAAGGATATTTTATAATTTCACTTTCTTATTAGTGATAGCTCTTAGAACCATCAATTAAAAAATAAACTAAAAACTTATGGAGTTAATCAGCTTTGGGTGTCTGATTTGCATCTTTTGGCACCTTACAAAAAATTGAACATAGCTTTTTAGACTGGGAGGAGCAAATCGGATAAAACTTGGATCAAACCAAGGGGTCAGGGTATGGAGGAGGGAGCAATACCGCCAACACGTGGTGTTAGGTAAGTGAATTCACCTTGTCACTACAGGAGATGAGGCATCCTGAAACTGTTCAGTGACCCAGCTCAGTGCTTACATAAACACTTCACAGGAAGCAAACACATCTCTGAGCACTGAGGTCTGCCATTATTACATATCCAAAATGGAGTTAGCAGTGTGTACTCAGTGTGTATGCAGGGAGCCAAATGGTTCTGCCACCAAAAGGAAATTGAAAATAAATTTATATCTGAGAGTAAAACCAAATTTTATAGGATTTGGCAACGGTCATGAACTCCACACAGGCATTTAGACTTGAAAATCAGAGCAGAAACTCGTATCTTCTGACTGAAAGGTGGGAGCCACAAAAATAGAAAATACCCTTCACAGGTGCCTTTCCAAGTGACTGCTGAAAAATACTTGAAATTCTGTGCCACTCAGAAAGCAGAGGGTGCCTCAGGGTGATGTCCACATTTCCAAAACAAAAGCAAGTACCCATGACTGGGAGATGCTTGTCCCAGCTGGGGTGCAGTGCTGCAGGGTTCTTGCAGTGAAGTTTGGCTTGTGGCGAGTGTGAGGGGCTTGTGCTCACTCTTCTGTATTTAAAATGACTTAGTGCACCATGTGAAAATTCTCTTCAGTTAAATCTGTCCTGATAATGTTATAGCCAGAAAAGCAAAGTAATATATCTGGTTTGGTTGCTGAGGTTTGAATTATTAATACAGTGATTTTTTTCCCCTCCTCGTGTTGAGGAATTCCGTTTGCCATATCCCATTTTTAGCATGAGCTGTTCTGGAGTGGGTGTGTCACTTCCATTGTTTTTTGCTTTGTTGGAAAGCTTTGAGGTTACTGAACAATACTGCATAATTGCATTTTTTGCAGCCAAAAGGAGCACTGGAAAATGCCTTAAAAGGACACGCAAACAACATTCGGATGATTCATAACCAGCAAGTCGTTCCACTGGAGCAAGCTATGGTAAAACATTAAAGCAATGCTGAAACATACTTGTAGAAAATACGAACCTCTAAATCTCTTAAAGAGGTTAGAAAGCTGAACTTCTATAAGCACAGATTGTGTCAATGAAGAGTAATCTGGCTAAAGAATGTGTTTAATAAATAGTTTTCCTACTTAAAATGCTACTGTTTTATAGTGCTGTCTAAAATAATGGCCTTTTCCTTCCCCTTTTTTCTATAGCTGTTTGTGATTATATATGAATAGAAGAAAAAGCAGGGGAGAACTTCACAAAACTCTAACCCTAAAACCCCCTAAATCACTAATTTTCTTTTTTGCTTGTTGTTGGTCTTCAGTAATAAAAGCCATTATCACCTCGACACTTTATTTCTTGGAGTTAGCAGTCACCTAACAGTATTGGAATTGGAAACTCCTGAGAGTATATGTAGGGCCAAAGTCTTTTTTTATTGATGCTATGAAAGATGCAAAAGAGCTTCTTCTGCCTGATTTTGACACAGACTTGCATAGTATCAAGCTGTGACTCTCCTACACGTTAGGTGTTGCTTTTTCCTCTACATAACATGAAGACTTTTAGTTTATCCTAGCACCCGATACAGTGTGTCTGCCCCACTTAAAGAAAAATACTCTGTCTTCCGGTCCACTCTGATTCTATGCTGTTCTTTCCTAATTAACTCCTAATTATTCTCATCTCTTTTTTCTTTTACAAAACTGACTGTCAAGAAATATGTTAAAGCTAGGGTAAGTGCTTTTACCCTTCAGAAATTGCACAATATAGAATTCTCTGAACACTTGGGTCTGAGTTTAACTGTTCTGTCTTCCCTCCAACCAACTCTTAGTTTGTTGCATCTAACTTTAGTTAAATCAGTTCGGTTGTGGAAGTACTGATTCAATGATTAAACCCACAATGTATTAATTTTAATGCAGCTGTTGTTACTGTTGTGTACAATGTAATATGTAGTATTAATAACAGAATAATCTATAGAAGATCAAAACATGAATATAAGCTTAGAACAGGTGGGCTCTTATGTGTAGTAATGACTTGAAGCTTTTTTTCTCCCCTCCTTTCCAATAGAGCACTTTAAATCAGAGCATTAGGTTACTGAAGAGGACATCATCTGAACTTATGGTAAGCTTTTCTTTCTGGCAACAGGAACATCTTTATGTTCTAAATCTTTCCACCACATATGCAGGGCATATATTTTCAGTACAGTTTTCTTCCATTTCTAGCTGTTCTGTTATTGCAAGAGATTGTAAGGTACTGAGGAAGTAACAAGGATTTAGATCTCTCTTCTGCATAAAAAGAAAAATGAAAAGAACACTTGGGATGTTTTTGGGAGTATGAATTGTAAACTGAATTGTCAGGTGATAAAATAGGCTTCAGTACCATTCTATATAGTGTGTTACTCATTTTCCTCAGAATGTAGGGGTTTTTTTCTAGAATCCTTGAAAGCAGAACTTGGGGGGAACAACCACGAAACACAATGCAAAAGTACAACTGACAAGAGAGAGCTTTGTGATTCACATCCTTAACCACCTTTTGTTCCATGCCCAACTCCCACTGGGGTGTGTTTCTTTAGGTTGTACTCTCATTATGTTCCTGCTTCTGCACCATCAGCCTTGCTCTGGGATCCTGGATCTGCATTGAGGCTTTTCCAGGGCAGCCCATGTTTCCCCTCTAAGTAGTGCCTGCACCACAGTGGGACCAGCTGGCTTCACTCTGCCAGGGAGTGAGCAGCAGGATGGTTACTTGCCTGGAAGCAAAGCTTTCCGTTGCCACCGGCCTGCCTCGGCTCTGGTAGCAAGAATCCAGCCACGCTAGTGGCATAGGCAGAGTCTCAACAGCTTTATGGGCCGACCTGCCTTACAGCTTCCCATTACACTTCTCACCCATGCACAGCAGCAGAGCAGCTAGATATCTGTTAGAATCTGTGATTTGAAGCTGGGTGAGGAGGGAAGAAGCCGTGAAGTAAGGTATTGATAAGAAAGGGATGATGTTTGACTCCAAAGTATATTTAAGAAATATCTCCGCATTTTCAGGCTCTATGTACACTACCCTTTGTGTGTGTTCTGTGAGAGAATTTATGGGGTTGTGCATATGCTGAAAAAACATCTCAGTCCTTCAGGATATTGATTAGGGGCATATTCTGGCTGTACAGAATCCTATTTCAGTCATCAAGAGTTGTTGTGATAGTATAAGGCCCACTGTTTTCCTCCTGTGCACTATGTGTGTCTGTAGTGTATATATAGACATTGATTTAAGTATTTCTACACTTAAGGAAAGGAAAGAGAGTGGATGATAAAACCGATCCTCATATGTAAATTAGTTATGTAGGTTCCAGGAAAAGATAACCAGGTCATAACCACTGACAACTCCTTTTTCAGTAATGACAGAATATTGAGATGATCATGAATCCTTAGGCAAGCTCATGTTCTGTCTGGAATTGCATTTTTTGTCAGGTTTTGACAAGACAGTGACACTGGTTTTATCAAGAGAATAGGTTCCTGGCAGTGGCTGTAAAGCCAATGCAATAGCCTGAGGGGGATTTGTTTATAGTAAACACCATCTCTTGCTCTCCAGGTTAAGGTGAAAAATGTCATTAGCGCTGTTAATGCTGCCCAGGATCTCATAAATAACAACGCTTCTCAAGTTATTGTCCAGGTAAGCTCTACTCGATCAAAGTACATTAATTTATGATGTCATGGAGATGGAGACTAACTTGCTTTTGTTCTCTTTTATCTGGTCCTAGGAGACAAAAAAGTACATGGATACCATAATTGGCTACTTTGAGCAATACACTGAGTGGGTCAAGGAGTCGGTAAGGTGCATTTACTTCATTGAGAGAAGCTACGTTTAAAAAAAAATAAGAAAGCTAAACAGTAGTAGTAAGAAAAATAATAATGTTACTTTGATTGTGTGTTTTATAGTTTCAACTTTAAATACATTTGTACTTACTGTAAGTGGGAAAATCACTCTCCTATAGTTCTGTTGCATTTGCTGAATAGAAGCGATGAGTTGTGTTGGTTGGAATGCAGTGCAAATTTAACAGTATCATTTTCAGGACTAGCCTGAAATCTACCATTTGTGCTGATACTGCACTGAACCTGACCCAACATAGTTCCAATTGATGTCATTAGCATCTTGTTTTATCTTTCTCTCTTCAGCTGCAGCCTTTGAGAAAGTAGGCTGATGTTTAAAACACTTTCAGTTGATAGCATATCCTACTGGTATTTATTTTGAATTTGGATAGGGTAAGACATAATTTAGTAAATGGTAACTGTAAGCAAGTTTAGAGATTCTTATTTTATTCTGTTAGATACTTAAAACTGTCATTTTTAATCTTTTTTTCAGATTGCCATGGAAGTAGCAGCATGCAAACCTATTGCCAATGTGGTAGATACAGCAGTAGATATTTTTTTATGCAGCTATATAGCTGATTCTGTGGTAAGAAACATTTTGTTACTCGGAATTGGGGCATCAAGGGGAGGATTCTTTTAACATACATCTGCATTTAATTATTCTGGCTAGACTATTCTGAAGTAAGATAATAAAGTATCACATACAATGTTATGCGAGGAAAATGTTCTGATCCTGGTTCAAGTCCAAAGACAAACCAGTGCTGGACTTCTTAGGTTTTAGCAAGAATTCTGTAAAATTAACTGATTCTGAACCACCGTGAAATGGAAAATGGAAAAGCATAAAGATCTGCAGCTTCATCTGTAACTGTTGCTAACTTACAGGGGTGAGATGTGGGCAGGAAGCGAGTGGAAAATACCAAGGGAAAACTTTTTCAGGTATCTTTCCCAAAATCTAGAAAACCCGAATGAGGTTTTATCACTAGACTTGCAGCAGACAGATCTTGATTAATTTCTGTATGTTGGAGACATTGAACATGACTTGTAGCAGGATAGAAGGGCTTTTTCATCTTGCCAAAGGAGCTTGGAAAGAAGACAGCATGTATTAAAAGTAAAGTAAGACACCCTGTGCCTGGGAAGTTCCTAAAATGCCTCCTAACTATTACCTAGCTTTGTGGCACTTTTAGCCAGATCCTAATCATACTACTAGTAGTACATGTAATCAGTGAAAGCCAAAACACTCTAACCTTGATAATGCTTAACCATGAAATGTTTAATCTTGATAATGCTTAACCATGAAAACCTCCTAATCCATGTTGTACTCATTGATTAGGTCATAGATTACAGAGCTTCTGTTCCCCTTTGTGGAGCCATTACCCATCTGGTGAGAGATGGACCATGATTTTCCTGATGATAGAACTTAGCTGAGTCACTTGCAAGTCAAAATGCCTCCAGCCAATACAAATCAAATTTGAAAAATCATCATTTTAACATCAGGTGATAACTCAGTTCAACTGTATAATAATGAAATTAGTTACACAAACAGGGCTCCAGTTAGCAAGTTGTAAAGTGCCTTGAGAAAGGGCTGGAAACTCATATTTTGTCAAGAACTGCAAGAACTAATTTCTACTGTGTTCTTTTGTTAACAATGCTTAGAATATCAAGCAAGGGTTCAGTACTTTACTGATTAGTTTTCTCCATGACCTTTTTTTTTCTCGATTTTGCTTTTGCTTTTGTTTCAGAATACCTTCTGGTTTGGTTTGGGAGGCTCTTCGATGTTTCTAATTCCTGCCATAATTTTTGCTGTAAAACTCTCTAAATACTATCGCAGAATGGATACAGAGGATGTATATGATGAGTAAGTATATATTCCAAAATAAGCTAAATGGCAAATGGATTAAAGCGTTTTTTGTAGTGTTTCACATGAAGGCTCTACAATCCTTAACCTGTGCTGCCAGATTAGAACTGCATGTTCCTGTGTAATGCTGCGGGTTTGGGTCAGTGCCTGCAAAGTGCTCCATGCAGGTAGCCATGACTGCAGATAGCGCTGGCTCTGACTTTGAGAATCTTATGTCAGAATGAGGTCATCAGAACTTTGCGAGCAGCATTTATATAAATAAGTTCCAAATGTGCAAGTTATTAGCTTTGCAAAGTAACCTGTTAAGGTGAATTGTGCCTGATTTGTAATCTCCTTTAATTAATTATTTGCTTTCTTGCTGTCTTAGTTATTCCTAACCAGTCTTTCCTTTTTCACTTGCAGTTCCTCTGTCTCAGGGACTTGGCATTTTACTTTATGATAACTATTCTTACGTATTTTCCTATCAGTTTTGGTTTTTTACTGTTTTCTTTTCTACTCCTTGTTTTGCTCATTGTTCAGTCAGCATGTGCACTGCATTTCTCACATTTCACAGTGGTTGTTTTTCATTGCACATTCACAAATCAGTAGAGCAGAAACAGGCATGTACAGCTGAAATTACTCACTTATTAGTGTCTAGTTAATTACTCCTGCTTTTCTGTGTTTTTTAGTTTCGAAAATATACCCATGAAAACGTAAGACATTTTTGCTAATATTTATTAAAATTATTTTATTAATGTGGGAGGGTTTGTATTTTTAATGTAACTTGTTACTTCAAAAGAGGTAGCATGCTCTGTTTCACCAGATGTGATAGATTATATTAGAGTCTCCAACTCAACAAGAATAGAAAAATAATTAATTGATTTTTGGAGAATATAAAAATACTATAAAATGTAAAATTATAACTATACCATAACTCTTGAATGTTACAAAGGAAAAGTTATATTCTATTGTACAGACACAGTTTATCTTTGCATATAATACCACCATCCGTGTACATGTCTTAGAAGCCATATTGTACATAGTGCATCGTATAGTTAACATGGTCTTTCTTGGTGTATTTATTTTATTACAGTACGGAAAATGGTAATAATGGTTATCATAAAGAGCATTTATATGGTATACACAATCCTGTTTTTACAAGGTAAACCAAGTCTGAAACTGCATGCCTTCATGTGTCCTTACTTCAGCTTCTCTTTTAATCACATGTTCAATTTTCTTCATGCTTTAAAGTGAATCTCTTAATTCTCTGTTTGTTTTTTTGCATGATCATTCACTACAGAAAAAGCTGTATGATGTATATTTCTCAAATATTCTTTACATAACAGCAGATACAGTCGTAATTTCCTGCAGCTTATCAAAGCAGTTGCGTAAATTTGATCTCAAAATCCATGAAGCAGGTATCAGGTATTTATTCAGCACAGTGGGTGGTCCTAAAGTGACAAACCTATTAAAATGCTGTGATAGCAGAAGAAAGTGATGGGATGGGAATGCATTTGTACTCCTGAGTAGTTTTATTTTTTAAGTGGTGAGAAGAGATCTCCTGTGCAAAAGGCAAGTGATCCAGCTACGCAGAAAGCAGGAACATAGAAAATGGGTGTTTGTGCCTGGGTAGGACTAGGATGCACCATCACAAAGCAAGAAGCTCAAGTTATGTTTAAAAAAAGGAGGACATTGGGGTTCTTTTCTGCCTTTACAGCTTCTATGCTGTAAAAAGTTAGCTAGTTGTAAGACTCAGTTTCCAGGGGGCTAATATTCTATGTCCCGCAACCTCATCATTTGAGTTTGCAAAATTTGCAAGTTGCTTAAGGAGGGATTAAATTTATGATTGAAATTTGTAGCTCACTGTGCCTTACCTTGCAACTTCCTGACTGAATATATAGGTTGAGTATTTGTAGAAAAGATACCACTATGCTTTAAATAACAGGTAAATACAGAGAGCTCAAAGTTTGGGTCTTGCCAGAGTTCACGGTTACATCTGATGATGATGAATATTATGATGATGATGGTTATTGTTATTATTTAGAACTGTATTTTACAATAATTATTTACTGACCCAGTCTTCATTCCATATCTCCTTCTGAAGGAAGTCTTTATATAACAATGTTTTTAGTGATATTTATGATCACAGTTGTTGTGGTCTGTTCTGCAACTTAAGGGTGCTTACTCCCCAAATTAACTGACAAGGAGTTTAAGTCCAAAGTACTCTCCACTGGCATATCTAAGGACTCTCAGTTTTAAGGGCATTCAATATTTTACATAAGAGAAGACTAATAAATTTCCCAGGCCTTAGAAGTCCTTTTCTGATCTTTGAATCTTTAATATGACTGTTAATATTCTTGAGGTTCATAGCATGTTTTCTTGTGATATTTCAATCATTGAGAAATAGTTTAATTCAGCATTGCTGAGCAACCTAAAAATTACTAGCATAAAATAATCTTTTACACAAAGATCCACTAGTTCAGTCCTGATTTATTTTTCCTAAATTCGAAGTTGCTTAAAATGGGCTTCCATGATAAATTTAAAGATTCAGTTTGAAGCAGTGCTGTCTTCTGATGTGCTAACTGAGGTAATTTGAAAAACTGCTAATTATGGCATACATGCTTTGAATTTCTCAGTATGGCATTCCCATATGAATAAAATCTTAATTTTAATTTTCATTTCAGCATACTCTTTGCTTTTATGCTATCTGTGATTTTTCTCATTTCCTACAAATTATTTTTGGAGATACTTTGAGAGATAGGACTTTGAATAGATCTCTGTACACCTATACTTTTGCGGGTTAAAGAATCCCATAGGGTTGGATTTGGGGGGTTTTTATCCGTCAAAATCTGCTGGATAATTTTGCTGAAAAGGGATGCAAATATTATTATAACACCGAGATATGTAAGTACAAATGAGAGCTATATGAGGTATATGTCTCTCACACAGGCGTTTTTGTACACATGTCAGAGACACAAATAACCTGAAATCCAGCCACCGTTTTTGTGAGAGCAGAATGTGAGGCTGGATTAAATTCACAAAAGAGCAGTGTTGAACAGGCAATCCAAGTATTTATTTCTGTCATGAAAGAAAGATAACCTGAAAGGTTGGTGGAGAAAACCATGAATCTATTTCCTCTTGTTTGAAAAACTCTTGATTAAAAGAGTAAAAAATTGAGACTATCTTGTGCCAACTGAGCTTGTCTCACCTAAGTTAGACACAGTATTTCTGTTCCATTTGTGGGCAAACGAATATGACGGGTTTGTTTTGTTTTGTTTTTTTCTCTTGTGTAGCTCTGTGGAACAGTGGTAACACATACTGGAAATGTTAAGGGGTAAGTAATAAGCTTAAGTCAATTCTAGATCTATTACTACTTTACTGTTTTAGGAAGGCTTCTCTGATTTCTGCAACATGAGTGTTCTGTAAGGTCTAAAACCAAAAAAAAATCGATCATATTGATGTTCCTATGAAAATCTATCCCTTCCTTCTGTTTAAATTAGGTTAAAATTTAGTCTTTATAAATTTTTTTCTGATTTGTTTTTGTTATTATTTCCAGGCTATATAAATGAGGCTCAAGACTCTTCTGTGGGAGTACGTCGTTATTCTTCCAAGCGTATTGGCATTTCCATTCATCTGACAAATCCTGAGCCACTTGTTTTATGTCAGCTGTACTGTAAATCCCAAATGTACTATTGAATGTTATGCCATAAACTACTGTACAGAATATTTTGTGATCAGGGCACTGCCTCTCAAATACCACTGTTCAAGGCTTGAATTAAAATGTTTTTTTGGTTTTTTACTTTTTTACACTGGGCTTTCTACCTTACATCACAGTATATAAATTAATTAGATTAACAGCCTTTGCCTAGCAATTCTCTGACAATTGTTCAAGTTCTTATCTTAAATTGTTGATTTGTGTTAAATACAGTACATACACGTTTACATAAAAATACATTTTGTATACAGAGACTTTTGTATATACATTTTTCTTAAAACTTTTAAGTGTTTAGTTAAGATTTTAATATTGTATAATACTCTTCACAAATGAATTTACCAGCATGATCAGTGTTGCTATTTGGTGCTCTTGAATGACTACATTGGACTAAATTTGAATTGTAATGGGGTCCACAGTGTCTCTTTGTGTGTCTGAGAAGCTCAGTTGCAGTTTTGTTTTCTCCCTCTTCTTTTTTTTTTTCTTTTTTTTTTTTTTTAATTTTCTAATATTTAGTGAGCTTTGCTGTATAGACCTGAAAGGGACTTTTTGGAGAAGTTTGTTTTTAAACTTTGGGTGGGAGGGTCGGGAATGTGCGGGATGCTTAATATAGTGAAAAAGCTAAGCTTTCTAGAGTTCAGTAGTACTCATAAAGAGCATGAGGGATGTCCTATGTTGGCGATTTTTAGAATGCTTTACATTCTCTGTCTTCCTTTTCTTCTTTCACACCCACTTCTGTAATGTCCTTAATAGTATCACTGTGGCTCTTTTGGAGGCGGTGATAGTATTTTTGCTAAATAATATTAAACTGTGATTTACAATATTGAAATTCAAATCTGTTTAGCAATTGGAGTTAACATTTGTACTATTAGAGTTATTTCCTTGAATTTAGGCATATGGTTGAATTGCTGAATTAGTTAACAACAGAATTTATCAACAAGGCCAAAACTATGTTACCAGTGTAAAACCTTCCAGCAGGTGAAGTAGTCAATATATTGATCTGAAATAGTATCTCTTCATCTATCAGTATTGTTAACTTTGTTTCAGACAGGGTTCGTTGTCTTGAAGTAGGGATAATCCTGTAAGTCATTAATATATTTTAAAGAAATGCTGAAAAGTGATACCAGTCTTTAATCCAGAATAACCTTAAATTTTTCATTTTTATGTCATAAATGGAAACATTTCTAATTGACAGTATGTAGCATATGTGTATATGTAATGTTCAGAACTGCAGATTTTTAAAAGTTTCTATTTTTAATTTGAGAAGATGTTCCCAGTTCATTTAAATAAAAAAAAAACTTGCTTAACTACCTTATGTTTGGTTCTCCCTTGTTTTGTTGCACAGACATCTCTCAGAAGAGTTGCACGGAGTTAAAATCTTACGAGAGTGAATTTGTTTACCTTGATTAAAAATTTTTGTTATATTTGACTTTTACTTGGGGAGCAGGAAGGACTGAAAGAACTTCAACTCTGGGCGAGGGAGCTTCCAACTTCCACCAAGGATGTGAATTATGCAAAGATGCTAATGAGCTGTGCAGAATATCCTATAACATGTTTCTGCATAGCACTGGCTGCAGAATTAAACATTTGCTAGTTCTGCAGCTCCCACAGTTCACTGCTGGCATCTTAGCTTACCTTGTAAAAGGACAGTTGTTTTCTACTGATATGAGAGACCACAAACTGTTTAATCTGAAGCACAGGCAGACAGGGCTGAAATGTCAGATGGGAGTGAGACAAACACTTGGTGGTAACATAGTAGCTGTAACACATAAATATATTTGAGTCCAAGCTTTGATATTTCTCCTTATCCTCGTAGTTTATTTGTTTTCATGATTAGACTTGAAAAACTTTGAGAACAAGAGATCCAAAACTCGTATAAATTAACTTTTAAACTGTTTTGGACTCTTCAGCAATTATTACAACTAGAGAGATAAATGTCTTTAGTTTCTAATCTAAGAATTCTCAGTGCTGTTGTGCATAACAAAGTGTAAATAATACATTTGTTTGTCAAATATTAGGAGGTATTTGAGTGCTTGCAGTAGGAATTTGAAATCCTTGAAATTAAGTGTGAAGTGAGCAACAAGATTCTTCTGACTGGCTGGCTGAAGGGTGAGAAGACTCAAAACAAGAGAAGAGTGAATTTTAAGTCTTAAGTAGGCTTATGCCATTGTTGTCCTAAGACTTGGCTGGAGCCACACCACTGTGCCTTGAAAAGAGACAGGAGGAACTAATGGAAAGAAGCTAGAGATGAGGTCTCTGCTAAAAATGTTATTAAAATAGCCATAGAGAGGGAGTGAAAAGAAAACAAGGTTGTCCTTTCTGTCAAATGGTATTTAGTCATGGGAACTTGGTGGCACATTGACTGGAAGAACAAGGTTCAGGATACCCAGAATGGATGTTCATGTGGCTACATCTTCACGCCGGCAGCTTTCAGGTTATCTGGGCTGCCACAGCAAGAAGGGACTCTTGTCCCACTTCTATTAAAGAAGCTTTTGTTGTTGTTGATGATGATGTTGTTCTGCTTTGCCATCTGTGTTAAAGGACTGTTTTTGCCCTGATATTTTGTTTAGTACTACCTAGTGAGTGACTAAATACACAAAATGCTATTCTGTTCCATTATGTATGGCCAGTCTTGAACCCAGGGTTTCTAGCACCCCACAGTTACTGAAGCACACCTAAACAATCCAATAGCCCTTCTCCAGGAGCTGGTCAGGTCAGGCTGGCTGTAGCATATATGTCTTTGGAAGAAGTGCCTAGTGGGGGTCTTATTAGCCAGAAAAGTACTGTGGATTGCCACAGCAGGGGAGGGATTTTTCCTTATGACCTTCTGAATGCCAAGGGAGTTACAGGGATTTTTCCTTAGCTCTGTTTTTAGTTACTGCAGCAGAAACTGCTAGGATTCTGCACTAGAATATTTCTGTTCTCCTGCCTTTGTTTTATGGCAATTTTACAACTCACTTGTTATGAACAGGAAAATATCTATTTAAAAAAAAAAAAGGCGATGAAGCACAAATATCTGTCTGACATGCTCTGTGGTCTGTTCCCTGCTGCTGAGACCTGTGATAGGTTAGTTCTACTGTCTTGCTCTGTTGTCTGAAAGTGACTTGTGGTGTGGAAATGATGATAAAACTTCCAAAAGTTTGGTGTATGTTTAGGCCTGTAATACCTTATTTTGCTCAAGCTTTATTTCTTTTCTTGCTTGCGTATTGCTTCCATGCCTCAGAGAATGTGCAGTTGATCCTTCCATGCATCCCCACTGCATGTCACGTGTGGACAAAAAGAAGTGCTAAAGTTGCATCCTTACTGTGAAAATCCACAGAAAACCCACTCCACAAATCAGCTTTTTTACCAGGACACTTACGCTATCAGGACATTTGTAATCATTCAGATGTAGCTGCAGAGATTGCTCTGGCACTTCTCTCTTTTTTTACTTTCATATGGTCTTACAAGCTCTAGCATGAAGATAGCTATAAAGCAGCTGGAGAATGGAAAATACCTGTTAAAAATCAAATATGACATGTTCATCCTGGATAGGAATGTGCTTCTCAGTTATACAACTATCGTTCTGTATTTAACTGCATTTACAAGACTTGTCTTGTTACCTTCTTGGGAGTTCACACTCCCAAAGTTATTTGACACTCCCTCAGGCTATAAATTATGGGCACTTGCCTACTGGAGTGTGATTTATTATTTTTATAAAAAAGCCCAATCCTTACATCCCGTGTTTTGCTGGAAAGAGGCTTCTTTGTGCACCAAGACTTTAAATTGTGAGCAGCCATTTACTTACTGTTTTCACTTCCTTGGATCTCGTTGTTGAAGGATCTCGGTCCGCTCCTCTCGCCATGAAGAGTTTTGCTCTCCTTTTCCTCGTTGTGATCTGTGGCATGGGAGGATTGGGACAGAAGCTGAAGCTGAAGAAAAGAAGCAATGGGGAAGAAATCAAATTTCGGACTAAAACCAAAGATGTTTGCACAATGACCGTGAGTGGCGATGACGAGGAGATGAAACTTAGAATTGAATGCAAAAGCCGAGGCATGTCCTACTGGTGTGAATTCACTGGCAAGCCATCGGTCTGTCGTGCTTTCAGAAATAACCCAAAGATTTACTGGAATCAGATCGCCGCGGAACTCAGAAAGATCCCGCACGCTTGCGAATCCATGGAAGTGTTGAAGACCACCATGTGCCAAAAGGCTCCCCCAGAGGCTCTCATGAGGCAAATAGCTGCTGGTGTGGAGCTAGAAGATCTAGCAAACCAGGAAAAACCAGTCCAGAAAGCTTCCATTCCTATGAGAGAAGCAGGGCAAAACTCTGACCCAACCCAACATGGTCAAGGGTCTGAAAATGAAACGGAAGCAATGAAACTGGCACGAGAACATTGCTGGGAATCCCTGCATGGTGTCTGCTCCTACCTCATTGGCATCTTCAGGGGTTAAGGATTTGCTTCAGGTAAAACTAATCTGGAAGCACAGTAGAATATACCTAAGAGTAATTCTATTGTGCTTTGATTTTGGGAGTCTCTCAGGGATGTGGACAGGGAGGTGCTAACCTCACTGGCTAAAATCTGGCATTACAAAGCCTGTTTTGTGGCTTTTGAAGGGCTGGGCAGCTTAAATTTCCAGTGATCCGTATTGGTTCAGGACTCCCTTACAGCCTCCTGTGAGGTCTTCAGTACGTACTGAGATGTTTGCCCTGTCTGTTGTTAATCCTATGGTAGTTCAGTTCTAACTGTTTGAATTGGGCTGATTTTTTGCCTTCTGTCACTCCTTCCCTCTTGTGCTGACTTCTGGATTTACAACAGGGGAGTAATATAAATAACAAATGCATCAGATCCAGCCAAATCCATCAGTTAGAACGAACTACATTCAGAAACAGAGGGAATAAAGCTTATTCATCACAACTGCTGGTTAATAGTTTAATTTTAAAAATTAGTTCATAAACCCCTTGCAGAAATGAGTAAACCCAAGTGGACTGTCTTGGTTTGTGAGTCTATTACTGTAGAGGCAATAGGGGATCACATTCAGGCACTTGTCTGATAAGTCTCAGGTTCTCAGCCAGCATTTAAAAGGGCAAAGCCCTTTATTGCAGAAGTGATTCATTTTATACCCCCTTCCATTCCAGCTCAGAGGGAAAGCCAGGAGCTGGTGAGTGAACTTGGCAAACTTGAAAGAAATGGGAATGTATACAGTATGAGTTGGCAAGCATTTAGGCTGCTAATGATAATTTATATCTAATACAGCAAAGTGACTAATTCTTTTCTCTTTCTTTTTTTTTTTGTTTATTTGTTTGGTTTGGTTTTTTTGGTTTTTTTTTGTTTGTTTGTTTTGCAGAGCAAAGTTATTACAGCTGAAGAAGGATCCTTGCTTCATTTTAATAATTTAGGAATAAGAATTGTAATTTCTAGAAATCTTTTTGCTGTTTCCTTCTTAAAGAAAAAAATGAAACTTTTTAACAGCTCTGAAAAATGCTTGAAACTGGAGTGACTGTGCTTAAAGTGTTAGTATGAACTAACTGCCCCTAGGCTTGTTACACACCAAGGTGTACTGCATTTATGTAACCAAGGATCTGCTTGACCTTGCATAGGTTTTTGTGTGTACTGACTTGCTTCAGTTTGTTAGAGGTGAAAGCTGTTAATGATGATTCAGTTAGTGCAAACAATAAAAATAAGGTTTTTGAAAAGGTACTTGGTGTGCTTTCTTGAAATTTTAGCTGATACTGTTTGTATAAAGTCACAGTATTTGACACTTGTTTCTTAAGAGATTGTTGGCAGAATGTGTAAGAGAAGTTACAGGTCTGAGTCATTGTTTTCCCACTGTGAACAAGTTTTCATGAATATTAATATTTTCAACATTACGAGGTTTATATTACAATAATGAAATTCAGCCAGCAGGAAAAAAAATTGTAGAAATAAGAGAGTAATGTAGTAATACATTTCTGAACATAGCAGATCAAAAGTGTTCCCCAGTGATGCAGCTGCAGAGTTCAGTGTTACCAGGACCTGTTAGTGCTACTATTAATGTTTGGTTTCAGTAGATATTCTGAAAAGTAACTCCCTTGGCAACTTGGGCACTTGCCTGAATCTCTTCAAAACACAAAACAAGACCTAATGGCCTGTTATAAGATTACAACATAATTATGTTCAGATTATTATTTAACAATGATCCCTTTTATTCCCAAGTGAGCTTTGCAGCGGGGATGTAACTGGAAAAACTTCATACTGTAATTAATAGTGCTCTGTGTTTGCCTTGCAAAGTTTCTGCAAGGTATTGTTCACTGAAGTACTTCTCCAGCTTTACTCACAGATTTGTAATTCTCACTACACAATTCCAGATCGTGACTGTCCAGTCATTAAACTTCGTGCCTTGTACCAAAAAACTTGAAATAATTTTCTTTCTCCAAACCTCTTGAAAGCTATGGAAAAGAATAGCAAGTCATGAATGCAGGATCAGTGCAGAAGATTGTATGTACAAGGCAGAAATATAATTTGAATGCTAATAAAATGTGTAAGCTGTATTTTTCTCTGCCATGAATCCAATGTGGTTTATTTTCATTTGTGATCTCAATTACCATTACCAGGCTCTTGTGCTGTGAGTAAAAAATGTAGTAGTACACCTACTCAGCTAATTCTGTCATAGAAATTAATATAATTGTCTGATTTGCAAACATGCACAATGCTTTATAGTGATATTAGGGAACTGTTTGCAATGTTAAGGGGAGGCTGTGGGTTTTCTTGAGGTATGCTTTTAAATATTTTAAAACTCCTGTGACAAACTATGCAAATCCACTCTGCAGAGTGAATATTTTGCAGTAGTAGTATCCACTACAACAGTAATGACCTCAAAAATGAGACAATGCCTTGCACTGGGAGAAGTCTGGGAGAATCGGTCAGCCACCATACTGCTAGCAGGAGAAAAGAGGAGGTTTCATCAGTTCACTAAAAGAACATTTTCCTCTTTATGGCCTCTTCTATGTGTACGCAGCTCAGGAGGCAGCAGAGTTGTCTGATGCTTTGTAGAACTCTTGATAAATCCGTGACCATCACTAATTCTGCTCAGCAGAGGACAAATGTCACACGCGCCAGCACGCTGTTTCCCAGGGAGCTTGGGTCTCATTTCAGTAGAGCAGAGCTCTGCTGCAAAGGGTTCCCTGTACTGTGCTGCCTGGAAGGACCACCTGAAGTTTCCCTGTTGAAAGCAGAAATCAAAGTCTTGCACCAAAGGCCCCCCTTTAATGAAATGCTTTTTGTAACATGCTCAGGATCATAATTAAGCACCACATTTTAGAAAGAGGGGAAGATTTTGGGACCGAGGTGATGCATGCCATGGATTGCATTTCATTAGGCAGTGCTATGTACCCTCAGCAAGTCAGTTAAATATAATGATCTTGCTTTCAAGATGTCTAAAAATTGGATGTTAACTGAAATACCCCACTTCAGTGTAACAGTGCTGTGACTGTATTGGCTACATTACCATTTAATTGTGTTTAGCACCAGAAACTTACAGTCGTGACATTTCAGTTTCCGTCTGAGTATGAAAGTGCTATTCATTAATGAAAGGGTGAATTGAGGAGTGTTTGTGGTGAGTTTAGTGCAATCTTCAGATACCTCATGAATGAATGAAACCTGCTGTTTAATTCCTTTTAGGTAAACTAGTTAGTCCTGTATGTGTAAGTACCTCAGGAAATCCGTCCAAGTGGAGGTGGCATTTGTCTTTATTTTTCTGACAGAGGAACAGCAGCTAAAAAAGTTTGTCTGGATTCCTGCAGGTGAGACCATTGATACCCAGGCCTGCTACTTCTGCTGATAATTCAGTGCAGTGTGAGGTGTCCACCTGCCTCAGAATCCTCGTGTTTAGGTTTCCACAGAAGCATTGCAAGTATTTGCTGCTTTGATAAGGGAAGCCTCCAAGAGAAGCAAAATGAAGCATTTGGAGAACCTGCGTATGCAAGGATGTGTATTTGACGCACCATAGTTAAGATCCAAAAAAGACTGGAGTGAGTCTAATGGAGAGCTGGCAAGATGGTCAGGACTGGAGCACCCTCCTGTGAGAAAAGGCCAAGGGAATGGGTTTTGTTCAGCCTGGAGAAGACTTGGGCAGGGAACCTAATAGCTGACCCTCAATCCACATGAGAGAGCTATAGAGAGTACAGAGCCAGGCTCTTCACTGACGTGTGTGATAGGAGAAGAAGAGATCCTGGTCAAAACCGGATAGAGGTGAGGTTCTGACTAAGTGAAAGGGAAAACATTAAGGAGGAGAAACACAGGAGTGGGTTCCTCAGAGCAGCTCTGGAATCTCCATCTGTGGAGCTTTTCAAGACCAACTGGACAAAGTTTAAGGCGACATAGTCTGAATTGACTACAGCTACACAGTAGTGCACTCTGGTGTTTTCCGAGAGAATTGCTTAGGTGTGTTCTCTGGTCATTGCATTGTTTGCAGCATTATGTTTGCATTCTTGATTTTTCAGTAGATGTCGTGGTTAATATGTCATGGATTTTAGGGACAGCGATCTCCCACAAAAATAAAAGGACAAAGGAAAAGTTAAAATTTTCCAAAGCTTCCCATTGCCATTCCTGCTTCTGTAGAAGCTTTATGGTTGTCAATTTCTTTTTTCTGTTTCTCTTGCTGTTGCTTTTCCCAGTTTCTGTTTTCTTCTCAGAAGAGGAGTCAGACATAGCTCAGGAGATTTTTTTTTTTTAAATTCTCTGCTTTTCCCCTTACAAATGAGAATTGTTCTAATCAGACTTCACAGATCATTTTACAGTGACAAAAAGTATGTGGTACATATGCAAGAACAGGAGTAAGAACTCGAAGCGGAGGAGGTGCAGTCAGTAGACGACAAGACATTGGTGTTATCTCATGGACATGTTGTTCACTTTCCCATCTTGAATACAAATTAAACTGGTTGAACGATAGGCAGGAGGCCAGGTCTGGATTTCCTGAGTAGCTGTGCTACTGTATGTGCAGAGCAAGAATAAAATTAAGGGGATGTCTGATTTGGAGTGGAAGTTCGTGTTCCCCTCCCTGCCGCCCTCCTCAGCACGTTATAAAACTGTTTGCATAACCCACTGCTCGCCGCAGGCGTCCCTCCCATGGTGGCTCCCGCTGCCCCGGGGCTCACAATGATTGTAGTCAGGAAGGGAAACAGAGGTGTCCTGTTAGATTCTGCTGGCTGCAGACGTAAAAAACCCTGCATTACTCTGTCACTGCTGCTGTGGCCCATAAAAATTAATGTGCCAGTGGTGACATTGGTTGCCCCTTTATTTGTCTTACTGTGTGTAATGTGAGGGCCCTCCAACAAATGCAGCTGTAGTAAAGTGAAGAATGTGGTTAGGAACTGAAGAGGGCTAGAAGCTTCCCCATGAAGGAAATGGTGAGCAAAATCCAGGCACTGACCTCTCAATTTCCTCTGCCAACCAGCCCAGTAGGAGGGCAGGAGTGCTGCCCCCATCCTCCCCTCTCACCCTGCTCCACGGCATGTGCAGACCACATGGGTGCTCTCATCGAGGTATTGAGATGACCCCCTGTCTTCTATACTCCAGAAATTTAACATGAGAATCCACAAATGTGTGCTTGCAGCTGGGGAAGGTTATCTGATGCCCTCAGAATAGAGTGGTCAGTGTGGGACAGTGACAGGAGGAGGACCATGGAGTAGGGTTTCCACGTCTGTGTGCAGAAAACATTACCAGAGCCAGTCATGGCTGTTTGGTGCCTCAGACGGCACAAATGAGGCTGAAGCCCAAGTGTTTGAGCAGTACCTGTTTTTGCATGGGGGGAATTTGCATGGCCTCCAGGAGAGTTCCTCTGGAGCGAGCTGCCTGGCCCGGGAGTGAGCGGCTGTGCGGCCCTGGGAGCTGCTCCTGGTGTGCTGTGGGGCCCTGGAGCTGCTCCTGGTGTGCTGTGGGGCCCTGGGAGCTGCTCCTGGTGTGCTGTGGGTCCCCGGGAGCTGCTCCTGGTGTGCTGTGGGGCCCTGCTCCTGGTGTGCTGTGGGGCCCTGGGAGCTGCTCCTGGTGTGCTGTGGGTCCCCGGGAGCTGCTCCTGGTGTGCTGTGGGGCCCTGCTCCTGGTGTGCTGTGGGGCCCTGGGAGCTGCTCCTGGTGTGCTGTGGGTCCCCGGGAGCTGCTCCTGGTGTGCTGTGGGGCCCTGGGAGCTGCTCCTGGTGTGCTGTGGGGCCCTGGGAGCTGCTCCTGGTGTGCTGTGGGGCCCTGCTCCTGGTGTGCTGTGGGGCCCTGGGAGCTGCTCCTGGTGTGCTGTGGGGCCCTGCTGCAGTGCTGGGGCTGGGCCGTGGCTCCGGGGTGCTGAATGGGGCTGAGGACGGGGGTTTGCTGCCTGGTGCTGGATTCTGGCTGTTCTGCAGGGACTGTCTGGGAGCAGCAGTGCTCAGGGGAGGGGGGGCTGGCAGGACCCTGACAGAGGGTGGGGGCCACAGGAGGAGAGACACCAATGTCTTTCAAGTCACACTGGTGAACTTGGGCCATGGGCAGTGGGTTTTCCCCAAAGGTGGATGCCAGAGCAGGTGGAGATGGGGTTTTTCAGAACAAGATGTCTGTCCTTCCCCAAGACCTCCCCCAAATACTGCTGTCCCCCATGACCCATCCCATGCCACTTCCTCTCATCGGAGAGATGCTCCAGGACCTGTTGTTAGAGCCCTTCTGTGCAAATCCACACGGTGTCTGCCACGAAGGCAAGCTACTCCAGGATGACAGGAGGTATTTTTCACAATATACCAGACAAGGAGAGGTAAGAGCCATTAAATGACAGCAACACAGAGCATCACCTGCAGTCACGTGTCTCCCCTGCCTTCTTGGGCCTGAAATCTTTTGCATAGTTGGAATCAGTTCAGTGTCCTTTGGTTTTGTTTCATACTGATCGCATGGCATCTGGACATCTTCTCAGCCCAGGGTAAGTCAGCAGCTGAAAGAAATCAGAAACGCCATTTCCCTTCGCCTTAGGGAACTGTAAAACTTTTTATAGAACTCTACATATTTCACCTCAGCAGCAGCAGTGTTCTTTGGCAGGAACATACTTCATTTGAAGCACAATAGAAACAATCATAGTGATTTGAAGGAACAAGCAATTTTATTTTCTTCCTCACTATTAATCTCTTTTTTAAAATTATTTTTGTGGAGGATAAGTGTTTCTGACTTTGAAAAAACACAAGATCCAAAATTAAAGATTTCTTTTAATCTTTACCACCAGACAAATTATTTCTCTGGGTATATCATGGCTCTTTTTAAACATCTACGTTTTAGTTTAACTCAAATAGCAAAGAGTGGTGTATGACTACCTCACAGCTACAGCATAATTTACATGAGTAAAGAAAAGTCAAGGACTTGAGCAAAGAAAAGTCAACTGTCTTGGACTAGAAAGCAGTGTAGAAAACTGACTGACTTTAGCATCTGTGAGAAGAAAGGTACATTGTAAATATCTGAGAGACAGGAAGAAATCCACCTGAAAAGGACATCCTCAGGTAATTAATTTTTAATGTCTATGTTTCTTCTGCATTATATAAAATTTATTAAAAAAATACTTCTTGCCATATAAAGACACATATAATATTTTAATTGCTAGTGTGCTATCTACAACAGCTTTTGTGAGTGCATCACTTGTCAGCCCATAGACATGGAAAGGAAAACTGAATGCAACAGAATACTGTTCTCAGCTACAAATTTCTCAGTTGTAGATACTGTTTGAGATTGTAATGCATTTTATTTCCACATTCCCTTCTATTTGTACATTCAGGATGTTTAAAACAAACAAACAAACATGGCTTCTTGCATCTGTGTGACATAGACGTGCATCATTATCAGTCTTTAAAAGGCTGGGAAAGAGAGACGTGTAAGGGAGCCTCTGACAGCAGATGTGTCAACAGAAACTGGCATGTTAAACAGTTCTGCGTGTGTATTTAGGCAGAAGCAAGAATTTAGCACACAGTTTTGTAATTCTGCTGGATGAGTACACACAGGGAACAAAGCCTGTCCCTCACGTGCCCCAGCTTTGGGCCTCGAAAGCGCAGAGGGGGCTCCCAGGCAGAGCCAGCCTGTCCCACGGTTCCACTGTGTCTGTCATCAGGGGCTGATGCACACGGATACAGCACTGCCCTGCACACCACCACTTTCTCAGGTCTTGCTGCTTGCGATTGTATCTGCCTGCAAATCTGTTCTTCCAAAGTAAATCTGTCACGCTGCGAAGTGCAGATTAATATATATAGTGTGCCATTAATATATGTTGTGCCCAGTGAATACAGACCTGCCCATGTGAGCCAGCACAGTTTAATATAAATCTCCCATCTGAATGCAGCAGTGTTTCTCTGTTTCTCAGTTGTGTTTATACTTAATTAAAACCATTACTCTTCACTCTTTCTGTTCATTACCTTGAATACAATGATTCGGAGAAGGGAGAAAAAGCTGTTAAGGAGAGGAACAAAAAGAATATTTAAAACCTAGTCTGTGTTTTTATATTTTAAAAAAGCTTTGTGCAAATACTAAGCAGCTGGTCTGGAGTAGCTGGATCAACAGAGAACACACTGATGAGTTAACAGGAAAGGGCCTTTGATGATGCCAAGGTTTCATTGATTATTCCAAAACTAAAATTTACAAGTGTCTATATGGCAAGAGGACAGCAATGAATAAAGTGGCTTTTGCCATCTGTAATTATTCTATTTTATGTAATGCTTAAATAAATTATGGTTTGAAATTATTTTGTGAGATCATTTCATGAATTTTTTTGACCTTCAAAAATGTCTTTTTGTTCTTTCAGAAGCTGTCCAAATGTTATAATTTTCATTCTTGATCCTGTCTGGTGCACCCCATCTCACCCCCTACCACAGCAGTGGGTCAGCCATTGAGCCCTTTTCTGGTGCAGACCACAGTTATACAGAACACTTCAGTCAGCAGCTTGTCCTAGTTTGGAGCAGTTTTAGGCTTTTGGTAGTGCTGAAATGAGGCAGGTCTAAGGGTGCTTTGCTGAGCTCAGCTATACTGTTGTCAAAAGGAATTGGATAGCTCCATTTATTTTCGGATCTGAGGTCAAATCCTGACCTAGCACCACTGTGTTCACCGCTAAGCCATATCCCCAAGTGCCACATCCACACGCCTTTTGAACACTTCCAGGGATGGTGATTCCACCACTTCCCTGGGCAGTCTGTACCGATACCTGACCAACCTTTCAGTAAAGAAATTTTTCCTAATATCCAATCTAAACCTCTGGCAGAACTTGTGGCTATGACCTCCCGTTCTGTCACTTGTTACCTGGACACAGAGGCCACCCCCCACCTGGCTACACCCTCCTTTCAGGTAGTTCTAAAGAGGGATAAGGTCTCCCTTGAGCCTCCTTTTCTCCAGGCTAAACACCCCCATCTCCCTCAGCTGCTCCTCATGGAACTTGTGCTCCAGACCCTTCCCCAGCTCCACTGCCCGTCTCTGGACACACTCCAGCACCTCAATGTCTTCGTTGTAGTGAGGGGCCCAAAACTGAACACTGAAGGATTTGAGGTGTGGCCTCACCAGTGCCCAGTACTGGGGGACAGTCACTGCCCTGGTCCTGCTGGCCACACTATTGCTGATACAGGCCAGGTGCCTTTGGCCTTCATGGCCACCTGGGAACACCCTGGCTCATGTTCGGTCACTGTCAAACGGCACCTGCAGATCCTTTTCTGCTGGGCAGCTTTCCAGACACTCTGCCCCAGCCTGTAGCACTGCCTGGGGTTGTTGTGACCCAAGTGCAGGACCTGGCACTTGGCCTTCTTGAACCTCACGCAACTGGCCTCAGACCCCCCGATCCAGCCTTTCAAGATCCCTCTGCAGAACCTGAAGTCATTTGGACTGTGCCATCAGTAATACACAGATAATTTTCACTATCTAGTAATTAAAGCTTGTGTTAAATAGTCTGTTTCTGAAGTTTCTGAAGGCTGTTGGTGGGCAGTGTGGGAAGTGGTTATGGGAAGGCTGTTCTTTGATGGATAGAGCTTTCAGCCCTGTTCCCAACCAGCAGGTCCATTAACAAGGACTTAGGTCCTTCCTACCCACAGGAGAAAAATCCCTGAATTCCCTGATGGCATGAAGTAGGACATAGATGTGAGATTCCTCTACAGGCACAGAGGAACAAATAGAGTTAAAAATGAGTAAAAGGTACCTTGGTGCAATTCATGTGATATCAGAGGCGAAAGCGATAGTTTAAACTAGAATTGGAATTGTAATGCTGCACCTTCAGCAGTGACATTCTGGTGCACTGCTTTTCACCCATTTTCAGAAAAGTTCTGGCTGAACAGGATTGAAACTTCTAAAAAATATCCTAAATATTTAGAATATTGCTAATTCTCTGCAAATCCATTAAGAAAAAAGTATTAATACCTAATGTTTAGGATTATTAATTTCTTGTCTGTTGATGATCTCCACATGGAGGAGCTGTAGAGTTAGAAATGATCCAAGAAAAAACACTTCAGAGACATCATATCTTCTCTAGGTTAACTGAGCAACCCCCAAATCTTTCATAAATGCTGAGGTATGTGCATCCTTTCAGCTTTTGCTAACTATAACAAGTTGCACTTGGAAAGATGGATCAGGAAACTTTTTTACTTTGTCGGTGGTTTCTAGTCACCACACACCTGAACTTGCTGAGAGCACTAAAATGAAAACGGCAAATAAGATTTTTCTATTTCCTTTTTCTTTTCTCTGTGCCTTCAGAGGGTTGTGTCAGATGCGGAAATGCTGAGAGCTGCCAGCCCACACAGCAGCTGTGAAATGCAGACCTTTACAGTCATCCTTCTGACTTGCTGAGCTTTCAGCAGGAGTTTTCAGAGTCCCTTCCAGATGCAAGCTCTGGAGCCTCACAGCTTATACTAACTTTCAAGGATAACCCAAGGATCATGGAGGATAAACTTCATGGCTAGCCCTGCCAGTGGATAGGTCACACTTTGGGGCTGACGTGCCTCGTGGAGGCATAGCTTGTGTTAGCCCAAGACCACTTCTTCTATGTAGCAGAAATAGCTTCTTCAAAGGAAGAAATAATAATCTAGCTCAGCAAAGTAGTTGTCACAACTGTGGCTTCACCTTCTCGTTGTCTTTCCTGGGATAACTGCCGTGGTTTAGGAGCCAAGGCAGTGTCAGTGTAGCTTGGACATCAGTACTTTCAGTGACAGAAAAGTTCTGGGACTGAACTCTGTGTTGGCTCCTTTTCATCTGGAATCCACTGGAATAAAAATTCCTGTTAGTTATTTGCAGGATTGAAGTCTCTGTGGTGGGTGACCCCAGGCACCAGTGAAGCCTCCCAACAGCCACTCACTCCCTCTCTCCAGAGGGATGGAGGAGACAATTGGGAGAGAAGTGGAGAGGAAAGAACGTGGGTAGAGATAAATACATCTTAATAAGTGAAGGGAAAAGGGGAGAAACAACAGAAGGTGGTGCAAAGACATTTACTTTACACCTTCCCCAAGCAGGTGGTGCCCAGAAAGTCTCCGTGCCGGGGTTACTCTAGAAGGACAACCGCCAGTTTTACGGCTGTGTGCTATGTCATACACTGTGGAATATCCCTGTGGTCAGCTGGGGTCAGCTGTCCTGGCTGTGTTCCTTCCCCGTCTCTGGCACACCTCCAGCCTCCTTCCTGGAGAGGGGGCACAGTGAGAAACAGAGAAGGCCTTTGTGCAGTTTAGTGACAGCTAAAACATGGGTGTGTTATTAGCACTGTTCTAGTCACAAATTTAAACACAGCACCATATGGGCTGCTATAAAAAGCTAAATCCATCCCAGCCAGATCCAGCACAGTCTCCTACACCATGAAGTCCCTGGTTTTCCATTCCTCTTTCCTGGTTTCCTTTTCCTGGAACAATTTCTTGGTTCCTGTTTCCATTTTCCCACTGTACTTTAAAAGTGTGCATGAAATGAATGTTTATTCCTCAGCATGGACTAGAGACATCTTGCTGTTCTTGGAACCAGTGCGAAACTTTGCAGAACTATCAGGCACCGATAAACTCATGAGGCTTTGCACAGTGTGGTTTCCTAGTCAAGGTGGAACCACCCATTCTTTTCTCCCCACACGGAATAGGCACCACTCTTTTCAACAAATGTACAAATAAAACCCCTAATATTAATGACTATAACAGAAAGAAAGAAATTATTCAATGTATATGATATTATATTATATTATATTATATTATATTATATTATATTATATTATATTATATTATCAGCTGTATATATATGTATATTTATTGATACAGCTTAATTTATTTACATACTTAAGCTTTATGGAATGGCTCATGAGAGTAGATGAAGATCGGAGCTATCACTGACACAATTACCGGACTTTTGAAAGTCTGTATTCTGATCAGGACTGCATTGGAGAAAAGCTAGAAAGGAAATCCAAGCTGCTTTGATTTCTGAAAGTAAAAGGTTCAGATCAGGTGTGGTTTACAGAAACCCAGACACAACCTCAAAAGAAGTGGTCAGCAGCTAGGAAAGGGTGTCTTTCTAATATGCCACATCTTGGCCTGTGCAGCCTCTGTCTTCAACTCCATTCATGTGGATCCTGTGACACTTTGCAGCAACATCACTGTGTGGAAGAATTTCACCACTGCTCTAGTCAGTATTTTAAATGTCCCACACTACAACCCTTTGCTGAGCTTGGTTCCCTTCACCTAGGCAGGATCAATTAGTATTCCTGCTGTGTCTACACAAAGTAATTCAGTACTGACCAGTGCATACATCAGAAAAAAAACCTAAAACAAATACCTAAGTAATTTAAAATTCCCACTAAGAAAAATAAATCTTACCTTTATGAGAAGACAGATTATAATTAGAAGAGGGCTGAATCTCATTTCTTACCTTCATCCTCCTGAAGTAACTCTACAAGTATTGCCTTAATGCAAAAACATTTTTCTGCTCTTCAGCTGGAAAAGCATATGGGGCCTTTTTCACCACAGTGCTTTAAAGGGAGCTCAGGCACTCGTGACAGCTGAAAGAGTTTGGAGTATCAGGCTCAGTGCTTATGGCAAGCAGGACAATCCCTCTTGTTCTAGCGATACTGTCTGGTGATTTCATGCAATGTGTCCATTTCTGCCTTCTAGCAGTTATGCATGACTTGCAATTACCCTGCGCAGACTCAAGGCCGTCAGTAATTTACAATGGCATCTTTTTGTTACTTTACTCACTTTATCTCTCTCTAAGAGACCCATCCTTTGTCTGATTGTATTTACGAAGCTTTTCTGGTCAGACAGACGGGCTCTTGCACTGCTCTAAGCTATGAAAGTCTTAGCAGACTAAGACAGGAATTAGTCAATTGTTTTTTCCCCTGGCTGCCAAACCAACTTGAGCATGTCCTGAATATCCTGAATCTATGCTAATAAACCTAGCAGCCAGCCCGCTCAAATAAAGCCACAGGGCTTTGAAATGACTGTTCTTGGAGAATCTTTAGCTGTGCTTAAGGTAGAGAAGTGATTAACTTGTATTAGAGCCAAAAGTAAATGAAAATATAGAAACCCATGTTTTGAGGATAAGTTCTTCCTGAGGTTGGAAAAATCACTATGAAACACATTTCAGTCTAGTATCCCTTTATTGCATGTTATTTTTCTTCTGAGATTTTTTTCTTTTTATATTAAATATATCCCCTGTATTCCATGAAAGATAAATCCTACAGAAGAGGAAAAAACAGTTGTGGTTTTTTATCTATCAAATACCATCTCTTATTTGGTGATTCTGTAGCATAATCAGAAGCAATCAAAATCTTGGGGCCTGCTCAGATTTGGATATGTTTACCACCAGCTCTTGTGTCTCTTATACTAACAATCATTTTTATCATGGCATCAGCATTTAACATCCTGTATAAACCATCATGTTTATTTAATGGCAAATATTTATACTTCTTTGAATTGTTTCAAGGTCAAGGCAAACTTTCTTTAAGGTCGGTCCGACACACTTTCACAATAAAATTAAGGGAGAGGAGACATCTCAAATTTCCCTTGTTTGAATTCAGAAGGCCTCCTCCTGCCAAGACGAAACACTCTCCATTTAGCATCAAAATGTAAACTCCATTTAGCATCAAAATTTTGGATCTTCTATATAAGGTGTGGTTTTTTGCTCTGTATTATCTCATTAACAAAAGGGATTTCCTCATTGTTTCAGAAACACTCCTAACGGTCATGCTCCATCATGGGCTTGGATCTGCTTGAGTTAATTAAAACCACTTATATTTTTGTGAAAACAGTGCTGTCCTTGCCTCCAGAGTTAAAGCAACGCTCTGCAGGTCTGAAAGCAAACTCTGCCTTTTCCAGCTGCACGTGACAGTGTTCAGTGTTCAGCAGGTCAGTAACAGATTAACAACTGCTGACTGCCAGGCATGAGCTGGGAGCCAAGAGGGCTGAACCTCTGCTGAACACAGCCTTGGCAGTAACGAATTTCAGGATGTTAAAATCAAAATGCTGCCAACATAATGCATCAAGTAAACAATGAAACACTGCAAGTAAAGACGATTGACTTCATAGATGAAGAAAGTAAACAGTAATACTAGACCTGCACATGATGGATAAAGTGATTAGACTGTTAGTATTGCTTAGAGATAACCACTGTATGAAGCAGCAGTGTTCACTCAATTTACTAATGCTTCGGGAATTTAGTTCTTAAATGCAAATGTGAACTTCTGCATGAACTGGAGTTTGCCATGAAATAACCTTACTATTTAGTCTTGCAAAGCGCTCTTTTTTTATTAGCTTAGAATACAAAGCAGTCAGATGGTTTCTGTTGTTCTGTGATTAACTTACAGCTAACACTTGTTTGAATTAACTAGTGTTCGTTTCTTTTTATTTGGGTTTCGTTATATTAGTTTTCATTTGGATGGTGTTCTGCCAAGCTCAGTTGTCAGTTTTGGCCAGCTTGTGAAATAAATGGACAGTGTTAAAGGCTTGATGAAGAGAGAATCTGATGCCTTTTTTTCATATTTATTTAACTAATAATAATTTAACCCCAGGTCAGAAGTAACTGAAAATTGTTAACTGATGAGCTTGCTTCGACTTCTTTCATATAATTGTGCCTCCGTGTAGAATAATTAGTTAGCAGATCTCAGTGCACTGAAACCATCACTTCCTTTTAAATTAAACAGCCTCTTCCAGAGAAAGGCCAGTAGGCTATGGAATATTCTTCTGAAGTGTTGGGCACAGGCAGTGAGATGCAGAGCAGCTGGCAGTGGTGTCACTGCCTGTGTGACAAGTATTTTGCTGAGTAAAAGGGTTGCAGCACTTAGGGCTGTTGGCTTACCGTCTTTTGTAAATCCTTGACTCACGCAATCAAGAAGGAAATCAAGTTACGAGTTCCTTGCCTGAAGCTTGTTTACCTAGGGATGGGAATGCCGTGCCAGAGCACGGCCCACAGTCACAATAAAAAGGTTATTGCCCTGGGAGGCAGGGGTGTGACTGCCACATCTGTTAATTAACACACTTAGTCTTTCAGCAGGTATTCCCAGCGAAATGATGTGCACCTACAGCCTGTGCCCGATCATATTGTGTTAGTGAACAGCACAAGAAGAGGCTACTTTGTTTTAATTACAGTAAGAATTCCATATTAATGATGTGTGTACCTATACACCAAAAATTGCTTGAATGCTGCAGGGCAGTACTCGTGGACCTTAATTTGAAATGTAAGTAGCTCTTCACATCGCTGATGCTGGATCCATTTTAAATCAGTTTGCCTGAGCATTTGCACGGGGAACGACATCCTGTTGTCCACATGTACGACTGACAAACAGCTGATATTCCATGGTGCCACATTTGTAGGTGGTCAAAGGAGTTCAGTCAACCATTTACTACTCATAAATCAATTGAAATGTTACTGTTGTTATATAAAATTTAGTTTTTATTCCGTGAGGAAAAACCTATGAATGAACAGGAGCCTCACGATGTCACAGGGATGACACCACAAGAAACTGCAGTTTGCAAATAATGCACCAATGCAACTAGTAGCATAAAGGATAGTAATTTCCTATATAAAAAATACATATACGTGGATAATATTTAAGCAGCAATAAGAACTGAGAAAATACTATACTTCTTCCACACCAATGATTCATAGCTAGGAATAAGAATAAAACCTCTTCTTCTCTTTGCTTAAACAGCAGAAGGACACTGGCTACATTTAATATAACAGTTCTGATGAAAAATTAAAGATGCTAATTACCTGTCTGAAGTTTCAGTCAAAAGGCACAGGATTATCTCTGCACTGAGATTTTCCATACAAAGTTTACACTGGGACTTGGGTATCCATATTTGTAATTCCCAATGATTACCTTTATTTGCTAGCATTGCCATTTTTTTCCTATGCCCTTCTATTTGAATAACTAAACAGCTCTCCATGAATTCTACCTTGCCAAATTAGCTGTTCAGGTTTGCCATTTGTTGCATGGATCAAATTGTCCTCTGATGAATTGTCTGCATTGTTTGTTCTGTGGCAAAACTGCCTGTAGTTTACAAGCAAACAGCACTTCATCTCAGCAAAGGGCACAGCTAAGGTGTATTCTAAAATGTGCATGACAGAAAGAAAAAAAATGCTTTCTTGGAAATCATATCATAGACAGGTTTTTGCAGCAACATTTTGTTGGCAATTAGGTGCTAATTAAGCACCTAAGAAATTGAGCCCCTGCTTTAATTTTGTGTACTTTCTTTTCAAGTTGCAAGTTGAAGAAAGTGACTGTTCTGATCACCTGATAGGACAGGTCCCAGAAGGATTTCTGGGGTACAGGATGAATAGGTACTATATGCCCAGGTCAGTAGAACACATCCACAAAACATCAGTTCATATCTAATGAAAAAACAAACTAAAAGATCATCTGAGGGCATAGCAATAAAACTGCCTGATGTCCAGACCAACCTCCATAGACTAAGGCTGTCTTTTATGCACCTAAATAAGTAAATCTTGGTTTACTGGGATTTTGAAATCATCTAAGCATGTCAGGCAAGAGCTCCAGCTGGCTCAAGAGAGATTATCTCAAAGATGATAGCGCCAGTGGCAACAAACACTTGACTGCAGAATTCTCTACAGAAGCTTCTGCACGCTAAAGACAGGAAGAGATGACATGTCCAGCTTGCCACAACCTTGGGGAGGGAGCACCAAAGCAGCAGAAAGCAGATCTTTACTTGTGCAACCTTTTCTCTGCCTGTCCTCTCCCATTTTTATGAAGTAGTAGGACTAGGCTGATATGTCCTATCAATGATGGGGCAGCTGAACTGAGATTGACATTGAAACTTATTTTGCTTGTCAAAGCCATCAAAACAGGCAATTTTGGAAGGGATGAATGGTGGCGTGCTTAAATATTTTCAATACCTCGTGGTTGGTTTCACCAATAAATAGCATTTCATAAACACCGACCAAAAAATCATCACGACATCATCTGCAAGAGAATTCCCTTTCCAGGTGAAGAACATCTGGCATCTCCTAGTGAATATCTCTGAGAAAGTCTGTGACAGAGCTGGGACAGGAACACACAGCTCCTTTCTGTAAACCTTGGCTCATTTCCCATGGTTCCTCACATACTTGTAACCTTCCTCTCTTACCTATCTGGAGACATTGTTCAGCCGCAGTAGGAAGGATGTCTAGAAGGTTTGGTGAGGTTTTTGGCTTTGGCAGTTCCCTGCCAAAAGAGCAGCTTGCTCAAAGCTCCTACTGATGAACCTATACCCTCATCCATCAAAAAAATATCAATTTATAGTATGTTTACCCAAGCAATCGAGCATGTTAAAACTGTACCTAAATTAGTACCAGAACATGAGGTTAGCATAGTCCATCGGCTTTATGCTGTCTCCAGAGTAATTAGCCCTGATGAGAGGCTCATTAGCTACAGCACATAGCCCCACTAAGGCAGCTGCACAGTTTTGAGGATCCCTGCTAAATACCAAATACTTCAGATGGTACTGTGCCACTATGTGGTGTTAGTTTAGGATTCCTGAGCATGACGGTGCCTCCCTCACTTACCTCTTACATCGTCCTACTTCTCTGATTCCTTTCCAACCTGACACATTATCATATATTTTCTGATCCTTGAGTCATCCCTGCCCCTAATTCATTATCCCTCGCCAGCGTTAACTACAAATCTTTCACATTTAGTGGATTGCTGGGAATAGTTTCATACATACTCATGCCAATCAAAAGCACACAAGAAAGATCTGATGGCTGAACTCGATCAAAAAGCATCAAAGGTAGCTGCACGTACATAGATTAGGAGATAGTCCTGATACACGGATCAAACCCTTTGGATTTCAAGTAAATGCATCCCATTCTCCGCATTTCTGTCCTGCACATATTGCAGAATTGCACTTTTTCTTCATATTTTTTGTTTCTGATTTTTTCACAGAGAGTTAACAGTCTCCTCATTGCCAAACCAGTCCAGGCAATGCCTGGTCCACAGTTCTGTCCCTTTCTATCATTCCATTTATATTGGATGGGAAAGAGCCAAAGAGGAATACCTGCCCATATCTTAGACCAGTTTCTGCTTTTCTCTCTTCTTGCACCCTCACTCTTTCATTCTGGTACTTCCCAAGCATATACAACTAATGCCTCACATTTCTTCAGTAAAACCAAGAAGCTTCTTCAGAAGCAACCAAGCTGCAAAGAGGGATGCCAATCCCCAGCTCTGAATGTGTTTTCATATTCATCTAAGCCTTTTTCTTTCACTCTGGTCCCATAATGAGCACTCATGATGCAACCCACTTCTTTACACACACAAAAGCTGGCAGAGAGGGAGGAACACAGATCATTGCTGTGCAGCTGAACCTTAGACCTCTCTGCAATGAATTCTGCAGGAGCAGAATTTTGTTTCTGAGTGTCATGCTTATGACCATCTCACAATAATGAACACTGTTCTAAATCCAGTCATAGAATCAGAGAATCCTAGAATGGTTTGGATTGGAAGGGACCTTAAATACCGTCTAGCTCCAACCCACTGCCATGGACAGGGAACCTTCCACTAGGCCACTTTGCTCAGAGGCCCCATCCAGCCTGCCCTTGAACATTTCCAGGGATGGGAAGTCCACACCCTCTCAGGGTAACCTATCCAGTGTCTCGCCACCCTCATGATAAAAAATTTCTTCCTCATGTTTCAGCTAATCCTAACCTCTTTCAGTTTAAAGCCATCACCCCTTGTCCTGCAATTACATGCCTTGTACAAAGTCCCCTTCCGGCTCTCTTGAAGTCCCCCTTTAGGTACTGGAAAGCTGCTGTAAAATCTCACTGGAGCCTTCTCTTCTCCAGGCTGAATTGCCTGCCTCAGCCTGTATTCACAGAAGAGGTGCTCCTGCCTTCTGATCAACTTAGTGGCCCTCCTCTGGATTGGTATTACCTGCTACTTAAATAGTTACTTTTTTTGGGTTTTTAAAGTTCTTCAATACCTTTTTTGTGACACAGGGTAACAAAAAGTTCGAAGGGTAACTTTGAAATGCTTTATGGAATTGTTTTCATTATCATTATCATTATCAAATTCTGCTAAACACAATGATCGTGCAACATGTTAAGGGCGTTGCAGGATACGTCCCTCAATAGCTGCTAAAAGACATTTTAGAGAAGCTCATGATCTGATAAAGCTCTTATCATTGTTCACGAGGAGGGAAGGACTTGGCTAAAGAAACACCTAAATTGCGCAAGCACACCTTGTCACCCCCGTAGCCGGGCTTTTTTTTGCACTGAGAATGAGAACTGGCACTTTTCCAAGGAGGTGTGTCAGAGGTAGGTGAACATGGCACTGAAGTATCCTATTGTGTTGTAACAGTCTTTCTGGAGACCTGAAGGTGTGTCCCTGCCTTTATAAATACCGCGCTGCTCTTTGGACGAGCTCCGACTCTTTTGAAAGAGGGGAATTGCATCAGGAGTTGCGTTTGGGTGTCTCCGAGCCCCGTGCGAGGTATGCATTTTAGTTGTCTTACTTTTGCACTGTTCCACTTGCAGCAGCAGATTACTGTCAAATCTTTATGCATTTTCATGTTATTATTTGCTGTGTTTGCAACAGAGCTGTAAATACCATAGGAGGCTCCCTAAAGAGGGGTTTATGGAGTGAGAATTTGTGTATGGGATAAGGCATGAAGCAAGTCAAGTAGGAACTAAATGGGGCCTGCTGACATCAGATGCTGCCTCTGTATTCTACATTCTAAACTTAGGTAACCAAAGATATCTGCAGGTAACTGAATGTTGAAATGGATTCCTTATTAGCGTGGCTGCACGTGAATTTATGCTTTCGAACACAAAAACTTGGCTGCAGAAATTACTATGATGGAAACATCTAAAAATACATTTAGGGATTTAATCATCATAATTCCAGATTTAAACCCCTCTCTGATTCTGAAAGCTGCTTTATAAAGACAAACACCTACAAAAATAAGCATGCTCAGTGCAGATGCAGGGATCAGCTTGATAATAATTTGCTAACTAGCTACGTTTCAAAACTGAAGTTGCACATTTATGCCTGGAATTTGGTGGCTTTAAACACAGCCCAGTACACCTCAGGTTATCTTCAAAAGCAAAAAGTTTGTTTAGCAGTCAAGGTGGAAAAGAATGCATCAGTAGTTACTTTTTGATGTCTGGAAAGACTACCATAACTTTTTTTCAAAGCAAATTTGAAATACTGGCATCACCAGTGAATTACAATGATTTTCAGGATGCCTACAAAATAGTTTTCCTCAACTTGAACCAAATGGTTTCTTTTCTCTCTGGCGTATTTTTGAAGAATAACCAGAGGTTGGAGTAAAAAATGCTTATGAGTCATTTTGCAAAATGGGAGATTGTGGAAACAATTGCTTTATTGTTATAACTTAAGATATCCATCTGAAATTGACAAATCCCAGGTTCAAATTCCTTCTCTGACTGCAGAAGAGATTTTAATTAAGGTACCTCAGTCACTGGGCAGTAGCATGTCCTGGCAGTGATTCTTCTGTTCCCCATTGCATAGATAACTAAGCAACTGAAGGTTGCTCCACAGCTACTTACAAGGATAATTCATAACGATATTATTTACACAAAGGACAGATCATTTTGCTGATAACATTACTTTATTAGGTATCAAAGAGCAGCGCGATGCCATGTCTGAAAAACTTCAACTGTCAAATGTAATCCAGCATGAAGTGAAAATGTTTTTATCTTTTTGTTTGTTTGTTTTGAAGGCAGATAACCAGCAGAACAGAGATCATGAGGATCAGAAGCTTTGGACTCCTTTGTGTGTTGATGCTGGTCTCCCACCTGCTACTAGCCAACTGTGAAAGGCAGAAGGAAAGAAAAAAGGGAAGACAGGGCATAGAACATGGTAGAAAGCACCAAAAAGAATCTAACCAAGGAAACGAAAAAGGGCAGAAGTCGAAAGGAGGAAAATCATCTCCTAAAGGCAAGTTTGAAACCAAAGAAAATGCTGAGTGCACCTGGTCAGTGATGGACACAAATGCTGTTACTGTGCACGTACAGTGCAGGCGTGGTGACAGTGAGTTCTGGTGTGAGTTCTCTGGAGACCCTTCTAGCTGTGCACAGTACGCAGCAAACCAGAAATCTTACTGGAAACAAGTCTCCCGATCCCTAAAGAAGCAGAAGCAGATCTGTCAAGACCCCAAAAGTGTACTAAAATCTAAATTGTGTAGGAAAGGCCCACAAAGTGCTCACCTCAGGTTGACTCACTCAAGCCTACTAACAGCAGTGGGTCCTGCCAAAAAGAACACAATGCATCACACCAAAGAAGTTGGTCAGACTCCAGTAGATGCCTCGGTGACTGAAAATAAGCTAGAACAGAGTCCTCAAGACTGTATCGAAGATGTAGATTACATTGACCAGAAAAAGGTGGCTGAGGAATACTGTCCAGAAAGCTTGCTTTCCATCTGCAACTTTTTTATCACAATGGTCCAGGACAAACGATGCTGAGGAGGTGTTTCTAAAGCTCTGAATCATGAAAGTCTGGTCTCATCTAAGTTGCTGCAAACCGTTCCAGATTTTTTTCTCCTGTTATATAGTGTATATAAGGAAGAAGGAATATATTTTTCTGATTTTGTATATACACAACAGACTACACTTAACATAGCTGAAGATGTTATAGATGTTATGTGCCCACAGATTGCTACCCAATGGATGTGTTACCAGTGGATGTTACATACTCTGTGCAGAAGTGTATCAGTAATCTCCTTGGCCCTCTTTGAGCTGTGCTAGACAAAGTGATGAATTCAGTGCCATGCACTTCTTGGTTATGTACAATGCTTTTGGCCTAAAAATTATTAAGATAAATAAACTTCAAAATACATTAAAAGTACTCCCTCTCGCTCTCTCTGTGTTTTACTAGATTTCTCTGTAAGTGCTAAGCCTTTGTCAAAGAATGATCTTTCACAGCATCTAGGTGAAGTGTTTTTTATAAAATGGTTTAAAAAATACTTCTGCAGCTTTGCAGACTTCAGGTTTTGATAGCAAGTTACATTGTGGTTAGATTTTCATCATAGTAATGAAGGGCAACAAGATTTTCTGATTTGTCAATAAGCATGCAAATCTTCAGGTTTTTAATCTCACCAAAGGATGTCAGAACACTTTGAAAACATCAATTCCCTCTTTTCTCCTACAGTCTGAAGCACATTGTACTAATTTTCTGGTAGGTAAACAGAGACACAGGAATAGAATGAGTTATACAAGTTGGTACATAAGCCCAAGACTGGATCCCTTATTCAACAGCTAAAGAGCTCATATTCAATACTGCCTGCATGGTATTTTGAAGTTCTATATTCTTTTATCTTTCTGTATGGACGACACTAATATTAAACTACATCTGTATTAAAAAATCCAAACAAACAAACAAAAACGCACAACAAAAAACCCCACCCAAAACTCCAAGAACAGAGATTTTAGGAAATGTAGAGCTAAATAAAGACAATTGATCTAAGCTAATTTTTGAAACTTCAGCTGGAGGAAATGTAAAATACAACTTACACTTTTCTTGTGGATCTGAGCAGAGAAGTATGGTCTCCTGCTAGTGGTCCACTTGAGGAAACTTGAAATTTCATGAAAAACAATTTCCCTGATCATTTCTAGCAAATTAAACTAGTATTTCTGTCTCTTGAGAAAATATAGCCTGTTTCCTTCTGTAAATATGTCATTGCTAGAATATTTTTAAGATGGGTAGTTATGAGTTGAATGTGGGATGCTGCTATTAGTCAGGCAAACTGTGTTTGAGAAGGATTCAGATGTATTTTACCAAGTACAAATGGCAAATAAAGAAGCAGGTTCTTCTTACTGAAGTTCCAGTCTCTGCATGCCTTCTGGAAACAGTGGCAGTTACCAGGCTGTGCAGGATAAATTTGGTTGGACTGGTGCCCACAGCAAAGGAAAATTCCCATAAAAAGGGGCATCAACTCTAATACCCGTGAGGCTGGAAGACACAGCCATTTTGGTGCCAAGTAGGGTGGGAAAACAGCTGCTATCTCTTTATTATTAAGGTAGACTCATAAATACAGAAAGGGCAGGTAAGTTGCAGCTGCTAGACACTTTGTGTGTTGGCTTACACCCCTTCACATTAGGAGATGATTCAGATAAGAAAGTCAAAAATGCAGAGGAAGCATTAGGAGCTTTATTTGGCCCAAGCAATCATACACCGCAGTAATTAATTATTAATGCCTACTCCGGTACACAGACACCTTTCTATCAGTTCCAGATTATAACCAGAGCACCAGGCAGGCCTGACTTAAGAGGCTCACTTGCTCCAGATATTTTGGAAAATGTCCAATCCTATCTACCCTTAGCTGCTGTTACTCTCGGGAGCACTCTGGTGAGGACTTTGCTGCCTGAAGCACGATCACTCTGCTCTGAGTTGCCAGAAGGCACTGCTCTCCCGTGGCTGCCAGCCAGCCAGGCACACTGGGCCGGTGACATATCCCAGAGCAAATTCCAGCCCAGGATTCCAGAGATGCGAGTTACATCTCGGTGTGCAGGACTGTCAGCACCTGGACTCACGTGCAGGAGTTGCACATTCCTCTCCAGGGATGCACTGTATTTCTTCTGCCTCATCATCTTGTTTCCATTCGGGGCTGACTTTTATCTTCACGTGTGGCTCTTTGCTGGAGGAAAACATGCTCATTCTCAGCAGTTCACGGGTGCATTTCACCTGCAATGCAAGCAGTTGTGCAAGGACAGCGTGGAGCATCGGGAGAAAAAGGGGATCTCTGTGCAGCGTTTTTCCTCAGAAGGTGGCCTTATGTGAGAGTGAAGATCTCAAAACTGTCTCAGCCAAAGTGTGGAATTTTTTACTTCCATGGGTGTGTAGTTTTCACTGTTCTTCAGAAGGGTGCATTTCAGAATAGCAGGGTCTGAGGCAAATATATCTGGAGCCTGACTTCATTACAGCCTTTTCTATAACTGCACTGATCACAACTCCATGGCTAAGAGGATCTAAGGTCTCATTGCACTTACCAGGCCTTGTGTTTCAGCCAACATCCACAAAGCAATCACTTGACAGCAATCACCTATGAGTCTTTCCTTGGGGCATTTGCAGAGTCACTGAAGCCAGTATCACTTTGGTGATTCTGGAGTCAAGCTACTTAACATCAATAAAACATTTCCTGGTGTTGTTCATCTTAGGACCTCTGCTCATTATGAAAAAGTTCACAGCTGAGCTCTATTCTCTGACTCTTGGTCTCAGTGCACCAGTTGTCATTGTGTCAGAGCTTCATGTTTGAAGAACTTGATGGTAGTGACTTTTCTAACACCTTTTCTAGCAGGGCAGGCGGGACCACAGCGAAGGAAAGCAATGAATGGGTTTAAATTCTGACTGCGTGGTTGAATGATGATGTCCTACCATACTGAAAACATAACAATCTCAGCCTTCTTAGTGTTAACGTGAGTTATGGAAAAATCACCCCTATTTTACACCTGGGGAAACAAGGTACAGGAAGGCTGGATGACCTTGACAATCATGGGAAGAAAATCAGTGGCTGGATCAGCAACCAGACAGAGGTCTAGGGTTCCAGTGGTTTCCTTCTCCCACGCCTCATGATTAGACCATTCTGCACAAGAACTGCATGGATTTTCTCTTGAAGATACCCAGCTAACTTCTAGGTATTTTAAAATTATTAGGAGTATCTTTGTGAAAAATCAGCTTACTTTCTAGGCAATATAATTAGTTTCCCAGACAACCCTGGGTAATATAAGTTGAATATTTACTTGGGAAGAGATAGGACTTTTGAAGATAGGAAACTCATTTTAGCTTCAGAGATGAAGCTTCAGGGAGTTTCTCTTCTGCAATATGGAATACTTATACATTTGGTAAATGCTTTAGATGATGGATGATCTTTTTAGATGGACCCTCACATACTCCCACAAATTCTTCAACTCTCCTCAAACTTAGGAGAGTCAAAAAATTAATTTTATTTTAAAAAGAGAAGAGGCAAATTTGAAATTTGAGAGTTTTTCAACAGCTATCTCCTAACATACGATGGTTTTATCTGGACAAAGTTACATGTTTCTTTGTATTCACTAGGAAAAGGGAAGACATTGTTAATGCCTAGCAAATAGCTCTGGCAGTACAGCACTATCTAAGAACCTGTAAAATTTCAGCTCCTTCAAAGTTTTATTCATTACTATTTACTGCAGTATATTTTATGCCCACTTTCATGCACAATTTCATTTTAATGAGTTTCCGCTCCTTTTGCAACCTCCTTTATTCATTTACCACTTTGGCAACAGGGCAGATTACATATCTAATCTCATATGTTGCTGGACTACTTGAAGGGGAATAGAACTGAGTGACTCAACCTTCCTACTTCCAGTAGTTCCCCACCCTCCTCTTCCCCTGAGGGGGCCAATGGGTATCTACCACCTGATATCACCTCACCTGGATTTGACCAACCATAGTGAAGACTGTGTTCAGACAAGATACATTTTGCACGGCTGTGCTCACTCTGTGTGGACAGAGCTGAACCTAGATAATAAATTCCACTCCCTTTTCCTCTTTTCCCTTATTTTTTTCTGATGCTGCCCTGAGCAAGGCAGCTCAACACTTGTTGGTTGCTGCTGCACTTCACTTGTACCTTTGCCAGGTTTGCATTCCAATTCAATATATTATATAGTTTATTCCTCCAGGCTATTCCAAGAGGATACCACACGAGGAATTGATCAAAAGGAAAAATCCAGCTTCAAGGATGAGAAATTCAACAAGTTCCAGCCTGCAGGGGTTCCTTGCAATGTCGTCACTTGAATGACGCGCCTGACGAGAGCATGCGTGTCCTCTGTCTGTTATCGCCATAAATGCTGCAAATCCTAGGGCATTTCTGCGTTCCAGCATCCTGGAAGTTCTTTCTGCTCCCTCCTTGACCAAGCAGGGGAACTCTGAACCCTGGCTGCAGCCATGACCTCTCTTCAAAGAGCCAGAGAGAAGGCAGAGGGCAGGCCTCCTAGTAAGGTTGGGGTTACCAGACACTGAACACCTGGAGAGCTGGAAGGGATATCTGCGTGTCCTTCCTGCTCCTTCCGTTGCTAGTACTACAGTGAGACAATACATGGTCACAGATAGAGAGAGGGAACTGGCCATATCATAAAGCTTTCTATGTGTTTGCAGAGCTTTGTGGCAGGAAAGGATGCATTAGGGCCCAGCTTACCTCTTTAACAGGATTGATACGTAAGGGATTTCTCCGGAAAGATGCTGCTATCCATGTAAAGTATGTGTTTCATTTCACTACAAGAACCTCTTCCAAACTTGCTTATCAACCCCACTGGAAATACCTGGTTTTTAAAGAAGTGGTAGTGAGTAGGTGGAAGAATAGTGAAAAGTTCCCATCAAGCCAGCGTCACTTGTCTGCCTTGGCCACAGATCATGCCAGGCCCCACGTGGAAATGATAAACTTAATTAACCCGAAGCTCCCAGTGGAACGTGTAAGTCTCACACCGATCTCCAGGCAACAACCAGACACATCAAAGGGACTTTGTTATATAATGAGAGCCTGCGACATGTTCAAAACCGTCCACCAGTGTGCACGTAGAAGTACTCTGGGGTGCTTTGTGTATGCCAACGAAGAGAGTTGTTCCAGCCAGCCAGAACGTTTGATGTTAAAATTAATCTTAAAATGGAGGAATTACAATATTATCTGTAACAGGAATGTATTCTATACATCCATAATACGTGCACTAATTAAACGTAATGAGTGTGCTTAGATAATAGAATATTATTTAAATAATATGAGTTACCTTTAAATCTTTTGCCTGAAGGTGCTGTGGTTTCTACAGTCACTCTGGAGGTGGTGTGGCTCCCTGAAACATCTTGCACTGCTTTTGGGCTACTCCACAGCAGCTGAATCCCTACAGATGCCCGTGCCATGGCAGCTCAGCTCCTACTGCTCTTACAGAGCCTGCAGTCCTCAGTGTCCAAAGGGAGGCCTCCAGGGGCGCGTTAAACTCGGAAATGCTCTATTCCTCACAATGACACAGAAGCCAGCTAAAGAGCCAACTTTGGACACAGAGAACAGTTGGAACACTAGGGATGCTGGATTGTGTGCGATTCCAGAGGAAATGCCATCACACAAAGTATTATGGGCTGCATGTGCTGCTGCAGATGGGATGTTGGTGGTTAGTGATCAGGTTGTTGGTTGTACAGGGTCTCTAGAGCTCCCAGGCCACTGTCACTGCAAGTGAGGACATCAGCTGATGGTGTTCTGGCCGATGTCCAGAGAGGTAATTACAGTGTGCTGCCCAAGCTGCTCTCAGAATTTCAATCAGATGCAGCTTTCTTCACTGCCTTAAACTGCTTTGTGCTCTGACTGTTAACACTCTGGTGTGGGTGATCTCACATAGGCAAGGGACTGGGAAAATATTTATTGATGTCCCCCAAGTCTGGAGGAGGACCAGTTATTAAGGCAATTTCCAACTGTTATTTAGAGAGAAGACATTAAAAAAAAATTAAAAGTGACAGTTTAAAAACAAAAGCAGAAAAATTGTTTTCAGAGAGGCAGATTTCATATTAGCAATTAGAAACACAGTCTTCGTATCCAGTGGTTTTATCTTGAAGGTCCTTGTGCTTGATGTTTCTTTTATACTACAGTCCACAGAATCCTATGTAAATGGGAGTATCTTTGCCCTCCCAGTGTGAGTAAGGCTTTAAAACATAAATTAAGTCCACACCAGCAGTTCAAAAGCCAAATTCCAAACACAAAGAGCCCCCTATTTATTATTACCTTAAAAATTGCATTCTAACTTAATCTCATAAGGGTGATCCACAACTTCTGAGTGCTTTAAACTGGGAAGGGAGAGATACCAGGCAATCAAATGCGAGCAGTATTAGTAGAAATTACATTTGTATAGTGGACTTCTTCAAACTAAAAGGAGCGAAAATGTACCTGCAAAAGAAATCTTAAGAAATGATCGATCACATGAGATTCTGTAGGAGTGATGCTTAGTGGTGAATAAAAATATAATTCACAGAAAACTGAGACTGGCAATGTAGGACCTTGTGATCATACCTGCATGGCTCATCTGAATTTCCCCCATACTGGCCCCTGTAGACAGGTCTGGCAAGAGCACAGCTGACATTTCCATTAGCTTATTGGCTTCAGCCATTGGAAGCATAGAAAGATATTTAGAGATTAAAGCTCTCTTACTTTCCTCATAGCACTGGTCTACATATCATCCTTCCTATGTCTTCAATGTTGAATTTGACTTCTCTTTGCATTTGTGTTCCTTGAGTGGACTTTTGTTTTCCTGCTGAGCGCCACCCATTTACAAGAGCACTGTTTTCAACGACTTATGTCTATTCAATGCTAATGAAGCTCCCCTGGACTTGCATAAGTACAGCTCAGAGTAACTTTGGCTATCATTAGGATTAATTTTATCCTTTGAAATAGCTACTGTAATTTACCATAGATGAGTAAGTCAGAGGTGGCCAAATAATTAAGTGCTTGCAAACAGATTTAATTGAATAACTGAAAACGGGATCAAAGGAGAAAGTAGCAGAGGCACAATCAATGCCTATCTCTCAACAGCTCTCTCTTTCCATACTCTCATATCTCATGAATTTTAGGCCATGTCCTTTAGGCTTCTTCATGAATACAAGACACAACTGCTGCAGGACTTCAGCACACACCCCAGTGAACATGATCCCACTGGTACCTGGAGGTCATGTACCTGACCTGATGGATAGGGAACAGCTGTCTGCCCAAAAAGATCCAAACGCATTCGTTCTGGCTGGTTTCATGACTGGGACCTCCAGTTATCCTGGAGTGTCACTCCCACTCTTAGGCTGGTGGATCCTGATTTTTGCTGATGATGGGATATTCTTAAGGGTGTTACTCTCTTGCAGCCCAAAGTTCAACTGATCATTGGTAGTGAGCAGTAGTCTAATCCAGTGGCTGCTGTCACAGTATCTCTCCTAATTTAAATACAGAAGGAAACAAACTTCACTGTTTGCAGCAATACTTGTAATGTTTGCTTTCTTTAGGCATGTTCTCACTAGTTTAAATGTTCTTGTTACTGCAACCAACTACAATGAGTTACTGCTCATCACAGTCACCCCAGGTTTCACCCACCAATTGCAGGTGTGCAAGAGACTACAACATATCTGATGTTTGTAAGAAACATCTTTGAGACTAGACAATTTCATGATCCTATTTGCTCTCCTTTGCTCAGGCTGATGGTGTTTCCAAATGCCTCTGGTCCTCAGGAGCCAATCAACATGCTCTAAAACTTGGCCTCTGAAATCTTAATGCCATAAGAAAAGATATTTGCATGGAATCTGAGAGTTTCTGGGTTTGATCCATCCGCTGACGAGTTGGAGGGAGGTGAATTATGCTTCAGAGCTCAGTGATGGAGGATGTTTAATGCTCTTTCTACTGTGTTCCATTTAGTCATATGGTACTAAATCACCAAACAGACATACTGCTGGTGCACAGGAAACAACAAATAACAGGCACAATCTGGGCAGCGCATCGCAGTGCAGACCATTCAGGAGCCTCAGGGACTCCAAACTGGAGTTATAAAAGAAATCTTCTTTGAAAATCATTGTAGAAAAACAATTACTAATGTTCCTTTTCTTCCCAGTTGATTTATTGCAGATGGGATATGCATCTGTCTGGCAACAAGTAGGACATATGAGCAATGCTTTCTTTGCTCTTTCCAGAACCCAGCTTGCTTCACTGAGATTTCAGGAGATGTCTCACTGAGAGGCTAACAGGCAGTGAAGTCTGTCTCATGAAGATATCATTGCTGGTGAGCTGCTAGGTAATTTTCAGTTTGGAAAAAGCGTCCAAAAATACCCTTTTTTACCCATTGGGAAATTCATGTGCCACTTTTGTGGTCAGAATCTCAAAATCCATGACCAAAGGATGCAAGAAATGAAACAAGCCAGCAATCCCAGCTACCACTGTGAGCAGACTTTTAAAATGCACATGCAAAAACTACAATTTTCTGCACAACTGGAAAAGTTTCATGTCTTCTACATCCACATTTAAATCACTGAAATCTGTATCTTGCAAGAAATAACTTCCTTAGCCTCACTGTTGCTTTAGATTTCTAGAGGACACTGATAGCTCTGCAGTACTCATTCTGCCTTGGAGGCAAAACACCACATCCCAAGAAGATCCCAGAGATGGAGGTTAATCTCTTTCATACGCCTTACAGCTGAACTTTGCTCGTGCTTCCGCTGCAGGGAAGACATGAATTCAAGTTAAACGCTGTTGGAATACACCACAGTTATCACAAAGCTGTACATATAAAATACTGGCTTTTGCTCAAATTTTTGGAAAAATCAACGAGCAGTAATAATATAACTATAGAATCAAGTACTGGTACCTGGTGCTCGACATTTTGTTCAATGGCCATTCATATGAAGAGGTGGATCAAATGTGGAATGAAATATTCAAACAGTCACGCCTAAGACTTCAGTTTAGCCAAAAGCCTACAGTTATTCACTACTCTTTCACTCTATATCATCTGCTAATGAAGAAAGATGAAGTGCCTCAGGACGTGAGGGACGTGTTTGACTGCATGTAACCAAATATTTGCTGTGCTTGGTTACAAGCAGCAGTACAGAGTACCCTAACGGGGCAAGGTGTTGGTGAGTTGGATCAGCAGTGGCAACACCTGGGACAGGAATAAGAGGGGAAATAATGAGCAGCAGCAGAGCAACAGCAATGGTCATTGCTGCAGAAGGCAACGAGCAGGCTGCACAGGCTCAGCTCCCCAGCAACCCTGCACAGGCACTCTCATCCTGTCTGAGGATGTTAAATACCTCATTTGCTAGTAACAGCAGAAACCTGCTACGACAAAGACTGTGGAGATAGGGAGAAAGAGGAACGTGTTGCAGCATGATTTTTCTTTGGGGAAATAAACTATAAGACCAATGTGCATGGCCTTGCCTGAACTTCACCTATTTTTCCATCAAGAAATGTAGTCCTGGATTTCTCCAAGGACTACAGCATTCACCCAGGAGTCTGGACACCTCGTAGTTTAAACACTGCTGAGGGAAAACCGCACATGCATAGCATTTTAATATATTTCGGACAGACTTGTGTCATTTCCCATGCTGCCTGCAACCACAGTAAAGGATGTTACTTTTCTTAGAGGAAACGGAGAGAGCAGAGACAAACTTGCAGCAGCTCTAGGAGTGTGTGACACCAATGCTAATCTTATCTGTGCTTCTTGCAGTTTAGACTCGTGCCTTTGATGTGTGCCATTGTCCAAGGTCCTATAGGTCACAGATTGAGTTTCTGTTACTGCTGTGTTATTTCACTGAAAGACTTACCCAAAATAACCCTATGGCTTGCAAGCAGCATACTTTCCACAGAACCTGCTGATTGCAGAAAATTTGAAAAATTAAAACTGAAGCTGACAGGTCAAAATCCAACATTAATCAGCTTTTGTTTGATTAGTACTACAGCCAGGAAAAGAGCCTTTACCTGAGGCTATCTTCTGAATTTTGCAGGCAGGAACATCCCATGAAAAAATGTTTCTGTAGGGAACAGTTTGTTCTGTTTCAGTTGGTAACAAGAGCTGTGGTTTTGTTGAGACCTGTGTTAAGATACTATATCCGTGACAGGGAAATAAATAATTACAAAATTAAAAGTTCTTTGTTATGCTAACCCATCATCATAATTAGTAATGTGTGTCAATTACCAATAAATATGTATTATTTCATTCAAGCAATGAATTTTGATTTAAATTCGCTGCATTTGCTGAGCACCAAAAAAATGTGGGTGTTTGGAGGGCTTTTCTGGCTGTTAAGTGTGAAAGTGGTCAGAGAAGCTGGCTAATTCCCCTCTCCTCTGGCTGCACTTTCAGCTGCAGGCTGCATGGTGAAACCTCGCAGAGATTACATCATTTTTACCAAGCACTGACTTTTCCAAGGCAATCAAAAATCCTGGCAATTACACAAGGAATAAAAATTCACCACTGCCAATGATGCATCATATTTCTTCACTCCTCCTACAGGTCTTATTTCTGGGAAATGCTGGGTCTCTAGTGACAGGGCTCCTATCCAGCCACTGGGGGCTTTTTTTCTTCCTGCAGTGGTTCTTGTTTCCTCTTCCTCAGGTTTGAGCTGCTTGAGCAGGCCCAGGGAATGGCTGATGCTCTCCTTCTCTGGGTAGTCTTCCACTGTCAGCACTGCCCTTTGCAATGGTGTTCATCAGGAATTCTGGCATGCCATGGATTGGGCCCCTGTAGGACAGTCAGGACACTAAAGGTTCTGCTCCCATCCACGTGCGTGGGGCTGGGCTGTTTCCCGGTTGGACTCGGAACTGGGGACAAAGCAGCACAAAAGGCTGGGTTCTGTCTCAGTAATGATTAACTGGAATATCCCTGTCAGTGCTAACTGGAGTTGTAACTGAATTCAGGTAATAACAACGTGCTTATCTCCGGATAGGGATGTTTTGCAACAGACTCTGCCGTGAGTTCATTGACCCCCAGGTGCCTGTCAGCTCACGGGACAGCCCAGGTGTTAATATTCAGTACAACTCACCTGCTGCTGAAAATAATACAGGGAGTGATATCTGAATAACTTCCTATTCATTTTTAATTTACTACGTCAAGCTTTATCATGTCAAGTGGTGACCACAGTAACCTTTCCTGAGCTAATTGAAGATTATGTCAGTGAAAAGAGTGAAAGGCAATTTTAGAGAGGCAGACTGTTATGTTTCTACTGTGGGACTGTATAATTTTTGACATTGTAATTAAGAAGCGATTACTTTTAAACCGGCACGATTTGTCATGCTGTACTTCCCGAGATCAAAATCAGTCATCCCTTTGAGACAATATTGTGAGACTGTGAACACAGACAGTCCAAACCAAAAGGACATAAAACATTAAGTGATTTTGCTCCTTTTCTTTGAAATGTAGATCATCTCTTTTTGGCTTCAATGTTCAGCTATAGCTCACAGTCCATGTGCTGTGCCTTCCATTTAGCTTACTTATGGACATCTCTGTTTAACTGGAGGACTGAGTAAAAACGGCATAAACAGGAAAAATTTGTAGAATTATGGCCAAATGGAACACTTTTCACCAGGCCAGAAATGGAACAAGTGGAATAGAAGTGTGGCACTTGAGCATAGCTGGGAAGTTAAAGGTGACTGTAGAGCATCATCAGGTCTATAGCTATGTTTCCATGATTTTCTGTGCTTCGACTTAGTATTCAGATCAGGAAATAACTCAGACATTGGTAAAGAGGTCTTTAATTTCCCAGTATTACAGTTTGTCTCCTGCTAAATTGAGATAGAGAAATGTTGATGCCGATGAGATCTTTTAGGCTTTAAGGAAGGCTGATAAGTAAAGCTTGATACATATAATTTGTACTTGAATGTTTATTACTGTGTAGAATTCTTTTTCTCAAGGAGGTTGGAGTGACAAAAGGTCTGGATTAGAAAAAAAATTAATTTGTTAGAGTTGTGTTGAACTAGAATATTTGGGCTAATAATTAAAGGGAAAGGTTATTTTGTAATCAATTAACCATGGTCAAATGATAAGAAAGTATTCTGGTGTAAATCTGAAAAAAAACTTGCCTACTATAATGTGTTAATTGATGCCAAGATATTACATTATGAAAAATAATGTGTGATATAGATCAAACGAAAGACATACTTGAGAGAGAGGTTCCTTGAAACATCCCTGCAGCCGAGTATTTTGACTTCAATGTCCACCCACTTCTGCTGGTCGTTACCACAACTGGGTTGGTTTTACACAGCAGAGAATCGGCCTCTCAACTTTGCCCCAGCAAACTTGTGAATACTTTCTGTAATCATTTTATTATAACTCATTAGTGATAATCACAGTAGAAGTAGGGACTGAATTTCAGTCTAGCTGTGTCAGTCAACAGGCCACAGGGAATATGAGATGAATCTTTGCACTAAAAGAATAGTAAAGAATGGGAGAGGGTGAAGTAAAAAGACACAGGTTCTAGCAAATGTATCATCCTGAAGTGTTTACAAAGGTTGATATCTCTAATTCACCAGGAAAAGAGCGTGAAAAGTGCCTGGATTAAGAATTCTTATCAGGAGAGGAAGATGCCCTTCCCCTGTCTTTAACACAGGATACAAGAGGAAGTTGTTAACACCCGAGTATAATCACAGAATGAACCATAGAACGGCCTGAATTGGAAGAGACTTTAATGATCACCTAATTCCAGCTCCCATGCCGTGGGCAGGGACACCTTTCACCAGGCCAGGTTGCTCAGAGCTCTATACAACCAGGCCAATATAGGCAAACTATAAATTAATTTCCAGTAATGGTGGTAGGCAATTACTGGAACAGCCTGTGATGAAAAGTGAGTGCTTCTCTGCCTCCTGCTGTCAGAGAGCACGAGACCAGAGCCGCTCTGCAAAGGTTGGGTTAGCCTAAAGCACAGTTTGAGGACACAATGGAGGCATGACATAGGATGAAACTAAAAAGCTGTGATAGTCACAAGAACAGTTTAGACATTATGATAACCCTTATAATCTTAAAATTGTAAAATATCAGCTTATCATGCCACCCATTCGGGCAGGAAATCTCAAATCTGAAGATTAAATTGTTTGCCCAGTGTCCCATAGCAAGTCCCTAGCAGCCATAGAAAGTCATCCCTGTCTACACAGCACATTCAATACAGCTAGAGCTCAAACAAAAATGTAGTTGATTAATGAAAAAAAGAGTTTAAAATCCCAGGATCTGCTTAAACTTATCAAGCCATGTATAATTATTTTACTTCTTCACATGAAGCAGCCCCACACATCAGGTATCAGCAGTGTCTGATATTACTCATGAAAGTTAGGAACATCTGATAAAAATTTTTGGAAACTGTAACTGTCTTCCTACTTCCTGTTTCCAGTAGCATTTTTAGCATAAGGAATGAGTTATCTGTATTACAGTTTTGTTTATTTCTCTTATTTATCTTTGTCTAGACCACTTCTTAGTCTTAATGATTCCCTACTGTAAACCAAGCACATGACCACAAACTGATGTTGTTGAAAATCTGCCTTAGGGGAGCCAAGCTGGCTCCTTCTGGTCACCTAACATTGGATGTAGCCTATTACAGCACAAGGTCACGGCTCTGTGTAAGGCCTCATCATCGAGAAGCTCATCATCCATCTCGACGCAGCTCCAAATGACTGTTCAGTGAGTTACACACCCCCTCTCTGCCTGACCCACAGAGATCAGAATTTTGCTGATGTTTTCAGACAAGAGGCCTTTTGTTCATTCCCTGAAGGTTCAGAACTCAGTGGCAGACGTCCCATGTCTAATTGCAATGGAGAGCTATTGATTTGATTAGTATTCCAAGAAGAGCACGAATGGAAACAAGTTTTCCCCAGAGTTTTCCCAGTCCTGTGCAAACCATTATTGTCACTCTCTTGTACTGACTAATTTCTAGATTCATTGAGAAAACCGCCCCCATATTTAAGCTACCCTTTCAACTATTTAAGGTGTAAATATAATTTACACCTGTTGCATTTTCACTCCATTAGGCAATAGGAAAGGAATGGTAAGATTTTTCCCATGGCAGTTCCATCAGGCAATTTTGGCTGTGCTTCTGTAACTAAATTGGAAAAAAAAGGCCAAAAATCTAAACAAGTATGGCATGTGCAGAAAAAGAAAAACCTAAAGCAAGCAATCCAGTGATCTCAGTCTTGGAAATTCAGGCAGTCAACAGAAAACAAGATATGAAATAGAGTCAGCAGATTAATAACAACTTATTTTTCTCTAGCAGAAAGCAGATTTTCTAATTGACTGCATTTGATATGCTCAAAATAGTTCATTATCACACAGTCAGTTCCTAAAATCGTCAGCAAATTTTAGAACTGTGGCTTTAGAGACTCAGAAATTGGATTGTAAAATTATAAAATTTAAATATTTTGCAAAAACCTTTTTATCTGCTGCATGTGAGAGGATGCTTAGATGTCCTTTCCTGCTTTACAATATTTCTCACAGGGAAATATATTTGAGATTAATTTTATGCAACTTTAACCACCTGGAAGCTAATTTTATATATTTGAGCTGATAATCTGGGCAACTTTCACAGGGAGTGGAGAGAGATAAGGATCTCGTGTTGGAGTGCACATCATCCCTACCTTGCTGCCCTCACTGCTGCAGAGCAGAAGAAGTGCTTTCAGGAGGTGTCTGGTTTGTTCTTTTGCTTATAGAGAAAATCTGTACTTTCAGGGGACTAACCTTAAATGATAGCAATCCTATATAAAATATTTAGCATGGATTTTAACCTCTCTGCTCTGCTCTCCCTCCATGCACACCCAAATCTCAGTAATGAAGTGAATCAGGGCTAAAGTAGCTGTATTGCTGTGGAATATGCTGGTGTGGAGAACACGCTGCTCCATGTGTTTGTTGGGTCTTCTGATCTGGGCAATCACTGCCACACAAGAGAGGAGGAAGAGCAAGCAGGCAGCTGCCCTCTCCTGCTCCACAGTGCAGTGCTGAAAATAAACATGCTCTTCAAACTAAGAAACTGGAGTTTTTTCAGTTAGATATAAAATCTTTTTTTTTTTCCAAGCAAGGAAAAAACATATTATTCCAGACCATTTGCCTTTCTTGGTTCATCAGGAATTTCGTGAAACATTTCTGTTGGCAAAGCAGAGGGATAACCACTCAGCCATACTATTTGTTTTTAATCTTTTCACCAGCCTCCATATTTTACATGGAAAGCATTTTCTTTGGATTAGCCATTATACCTTTCAAGCTCTTCAAAAGGAAGGATCAGCCTCTTGGTCCAGTTAATTGTCATTTTAAGCCTGTAAATGACATTGCTTTAAGAGAAAGTTTCTGAAATTCTGCCTGTTCACAGGGCTTCCTACCTGAACGCTTGCTGATCTCATTTTTCTATTCTTTCTACTGAGCTCTTTTACACAAGGCACTGTCTGAGGGTCACTGTTTCGAATATCAGGGAGTCTTCCCAGGTACCTGCAAGAAGGGTAGCCCAAAAAAAGCAAGGGGGAATTTCTGCCTCATACTGATAAACACTGCAGTGCTGCCACTACATCAGGTTCCCTCCAAAACCACTCCCTTGTTGCCAGAGTCCAGGGGGACCCAGAGCCACTGCACAACATGCTGCCAATACACATATAAACAAAATCAAAACCCCTCTCCAAGACTTTTCCCCATATTACAGTGTTCAAGGCCAGGCTGAACGGGGCTTTGAGCAACCTGGTCTAGTGGAAGGTGTTCCTGCCCACGGCAGGAGGGTTGGAACTACATTTATCTTTAAGCTCCCTCCCAACCCAAACCATTCTATAATTATATGAAATCGAACATAAGGCCAAGTGCTGGCTGTCAGGGAGAACAAATCTTTCTAAATTTCATTTGTTTCCTAATAAGTTTAATGATTGCAAGTCAGGTAAAGTGCATCAAAGACTGGGGGAGTAGCAATGCTCTCATGATCGGGTCATAGAAGCAGTTTTTCCAGCTCTGTGTGGTTCTGGGGATGATAACATCGATATCACCATATCACACAGTAACTCAGATTCCTCTCGTGTTTCTGGGCAGCACTCTTTAGCAGTGTTTGATGTGAGCCTGAGGCATAAGCCAGCCTATTTACCTTGAGCAAATTCTGAGAGTTAGCTTTGTCAGACAAAAAGCACATTTTCAAAACCCGACATTTTCCAAACCATATTAAGAAACATTTATTCCACTTAGTGGGAAAAATGTGTAATTATTTTTCCTTTTACTTATTTTCTGTGAATTTGGGACACTTTGTATTGGTTTGGGAGGTTTTTTTGGTTGATAAATCTTCAGTAGAGCAATAGGATTTGCAAGGATGCTTGTCTGGTAGGGCATGTCTGCACAGCATTTCAGACATGCGATCATGTATAATAAACATGTTTGTTGGAAATGAGCTTGCTCGTGTTCTGCCATGTATGTGATCCCAGCAGCCCAGACTTGCCAGCCACCTGCATTACAAAGCCATCACTTACTCCAGCACAGTTGCCCCCATTAATTGTGCACCTCAGCCTCCAAAAGCAGAGATTGCTTCTTAGCATCTTAGTACACAACCACTGATAAGAACAATCATCTTTCTTAACTATTATGGCCAAGAACAATACATTTTATATAGATATATCTGTCTATGTTCAAGATAAAGACTCAGGATGCTTCACTTCCAGCCACCTACAAAGACGATGACTTCTCTGTATCAGCGCAGCCTGGGGAGGATGTGCTCTGTTTCTCTGCTTTCCTGAGTGGTTGCATATAGTGTTTCATACTTGGAGCAGATTTCTGAGTTGTTTTCAGGAAGTAGCCTATTTTGGTCTTCTGAGAATCTTTCTTTCTTAATTTTCTGAGGTTACATACAATGTGAAACTGAATTAACAACAATTGTCATCAGCAATTTTATTATAGATCTTGATTTTACAGTCAATATTTTATATTGCAACAGAAGAGGTACAAAAATGAGCATGAAGACAAACTTTAAACTGATAGTCAGACATAACCTATGGAAAGTATTGGTGTGTGTCTATATTGATGCATCTAAGTAGCTACATAACAGCTTGCAAATAAAAATACATTTCACTTACTGTAAACATTATGGGTGAGGTCTTGGGTTGGTCCAGCCAGGCTAGGTGCAGGCCTTCTATTGCTACTACAGAGACGAGGTTTATCTAGAGATGCTCCAAATTACACCAGCTTGTGTAGTTCCATAACGATGTGCTTGGCAACTGCTGGTCACCACCGTCACCTCAGCACCAGGGGTGCACCTGTAGCAAAGCCTGCTCTGTTCTCTTAGCGTCAATGGCACTGCACAGAGGCACTACAGCCACGGCCACAAGCTGGCCTCAGATACTTCTTTTGCTATAAACACTGCACTTGAGACTGGTAAAACAGAAATCAAAGGAAATCAGTGAAACCTGCTGTTTCAGTGCACTACGGCGTGTTGGTGCTTGTGAATTATACACCTCAAGGCATCACCTTCCACTGCAGAAACTGAGGTCAAGAGAGACTCCTTATTGTGGCAACTGTTTGATGTTTGTTTCTATTCCAGTGGATGGCCAAGTCGTGGCCTGGGGGACCTTTTATGAAAGTTGGGAGGCTAATGTTTACTTCTATATTAAGAACAAAATGTAATCTGACCCACACTGGTGTATCCAGTAGGATTTTAATGGAGCTATCTGAGTCAGTCTCATTATTTTCTCTCCCAGCTGCACACTCAGCAGTTCTTACAGGTGCAGGCAACCCTCTGAGCAGTTTCTAGCCTTCTCTTGGCTCAGCTCAGCTGTCTTCCCACCAGCTGCTTACTGTGATACCCGTTAAAAGGCAAGAACCACTCTGCCTATTCCATTGCTTGCTTTACCTGCTCAGAAGTGTCACAGTACCTGGGAAAGCCATGATTTACACTATGTGCCGCTGGGCAAGGTTCCCCTCTGGGGAAGGGTGCACTGGGATGCAGGGAAAGTGCAGCATGCCCTGGTCATTTCCTACCTAAGCTTTCAGCAGGAAGGAAGACAAGTGCTGATCTGGGCAAGTTCTGCCTCTCCTGGAAAGTCTCTTTCTTCTCTGTGCATGCCCCAGGGAGTCCCTGCTCTGTGCCAGTGGGGAGCTGTATGGGAGGGAGCAAACCAGGGCAAAGCACCTGCCTTCAGTCGCTGCCCACAGGCCCAGCCCGCCTGAAACAGTGTGTTTGTGTGCGTGTGTGTACAGTTTCACACCTCGGGTACCATCTCCCGCTACTTGGCTGTTAGTACCACAGCAAGGATTTCTGGTTATGGACTCAGTACACACCATGCTACTGTTATCACTCTTAGCTATGTAGCCACGTCTTTCCCAGCTTTACACACAAGTAACGAAATTCTCCAGTGGTGCGGGGGGCTCTGCTTCACGGAATTGCTGTGCTGTTGGTGCAAAGCCTGCAGTCTGTGTGGTCAGGGTTATGCACACACTGAAGGAGCTGAACGGGCCTGAAATAAGAAACAAAACCAAACAAATATTTAATAATCACTTCGCAAGTATAACAGAGTAACTTCACAGTTACTGAATGCAATGTGAAAGTCAAAGTGCACGTTACACCCGTGCTTATCAAGCAGATGGCTTTTCTTAGGGTAATTCTTTTTGATCTTGCTGCAAAAAGATGACTTCTGTGTTTTTAGGGACAAGGGCAAGTCAGTATAAAACAAAGTAGGATCTGACCTCACAGCACGTCAGCTATGCTGCAATACAAAAAATAATTGCAAAAAAGAAGAAACGTGTCTTGCACAGACTCTGGAATTCCTGCCATGCTGGAAGTTCACGATCTGGCATACTCACTGGTAACCCCTACTGCTACAACAGAAAGCTGTTGCTATGAATGTCAGATATGATGAGATTTTTTTCTAATGCATCCAGTGAATCCAGTTTTAGAGTTACTTCTGGAAGACACTGTTGACATGGACAAAAGCAAGAGAAAATGATCAGCTTCAGTTGCTAAAGGGCATGAAAAGCCAGATGCCCACACGGTTCTGTTTGCGATGACTGCAGGGGAGTGAAGCCAACTTACACCGTCTGTCCTGAAGTTTGGCTTTACCTGCAAATTTCTTATGTTTTTATTCTGCATATAAAATAGTAAAATTAATTGTCCATGTTGCTGAACTCAGTTGTTTATATCTGCGTTAGCTGAGCTTTGACGAAAAGCCCCACTCGTTACTTTGCCTTCAGAAGCGAGTTGTGAGACACAGCAATGAGTGCGTCAGGTTCCTCCCTGTGCTAAGACACAAGAGGTCTAAGCTATGATATATTTCCCCTTCCTGCCTTGCCCCGTGGCTTATTTCATCACAGGCTGAAATAATGTGAACCTACTTACAGGTCCTGGGAGTATTGGTTAAAGGTTCCATTTACCCAAAGAGAAAGTAAGCACACGATTTGGCAGATTTATGCACCACACCAGTGCTAATTTTTTCACAAACTGTAGAGCACCCATTAATCAGGTTCAGCAATACCTAGACAGGAATATATTGCTCTGCCTTCAGCTTTAAAGACCTACCATTTGTCTCCTTTGCAGACCAATTTTTCCTCACTTAAACTATTGTCACAAACTCAGAAGTTCATAGAAATGTATGTTTACTTTGGAAGTGTTCTTATCCAAGTATGAGTCCTTGACATTGAAAAGCTGTTCCTGACAGATAAGTTGTGAACAATATTGAATGTTTGCTGCTTTTCTGATGTCTCTGAAGAACAATTTTGCTCTGTGTGAAGGTCTCTGAACCCACACAGAGGGAGAAAGGGTCTCCAGCTTTTGTATTTCCTGAGCAGGAAGATGGAGATTTCAGGCAAGTCAGGACTTGGGCTGCTGTTTCCCAGACTCCTGTTTTTTGCTGCTGACAATGGTAAATTATAGCAATTAGTAATGCTTATCGTGTCTCATGCCTCACTCTCTGACAAAGCAGCAGGACAGAAAGCAGACTCAAACCATGGTGAAGGAAGTAAGGACCACCCTCAGCACCCTGCCTTATCTGTATGCAGCAGGGAGGAAAGCTGCCTGTTTGGTTCAGATTATTTTAGGTAAAAAGCCCAGTCAGAAGAAAATCTGGTGGTTGGATTGCTCCCTCCCTGAGAACAACTGAACATGCTCAATGGGAAGTGCAGGGCAGAGAGCAAGCCCCAGACCCAGCCAGCACCAGGGCTGCAGCCTGGCTGGAAGCCCCTGAGAAAGACCCAGCCACACCGGAGGGGTGTCACAGCAGTAAGGAGGAAGTCTGCTCTAGCTTGCTGTAAACTTGTAATATTACTTTTATGTTAGTAAAGTTGTCACCAATAAGAATGGATAATTACCTGTAGTTGTCTTCACAGACGATCCTAAAGTTTCGCTCCTCCAAGATGCTTATTAACCTCTGAATGGAATGGCCTGAGCAGGATTCGCTGGAGAGAGGAGACTTCAGTTACTTGTGTTCCTTGTGTGTACAAAATGCTCACCTGAATGTCACACAATGTCACTGCTTCATTACAGTTAAGATTCTTTAAAAGCTTGTTTGCTAATGTGCTATAAAGCCCATTGGGTTTGTGGAGCTTTGCTACCATTAGGCCTTTGCTGGCAGAAACCACGGGATGCTCAGCTGTGCATCTTGCATGAGAGCTCTGTGCAGGAGGACATCTGTGGGAAATGACCCAGTCCCAGTCACAGTTAGGGTGCTCTAGAACTGCCTCATTGCTGCTGGTGGCTGCCACCCACAGCAGCACAATACAAGGCTTACTGAAATCTGTCAAAGGGCAAAAGGGTCAAGTCCTCTGTGTGATGAGAAAAGGCCAATCATGAAAGCCAGCAGCTAAGTCCCAGGTAGGAAGTAAGATAGGAGGAAACTGATAGAAAGCATGAGAGGAAGCAGTCTATGAGTACCTCCTGTCTGACTCAGTTTATGGCTGCTGCTGCTGCTGCTCTATTTTGACAAGGGGCTGTTTTGATCACTTTTTCATTGGTAGGAGCCCTAACTGGTGTGTTTCTTTCCCATCCAGATAAAGGTTTCATGAAGCATGTAGCACTCTCATACCTTCAAGATCTTTATCTCTATGTTTAATTTAATTAAATAGCCCAAGGGCCCCAAAGCTGTAGTGAGAGGTTTGACAAGTGTCATAGGCACAGACAGAGACACAGCAAAATACTTGCTACCTCAGGGTAAAAATCATCTCCTCATCCAGAGTATAGGACACATTTCTACTACTGGGGGCAAATCCAGTTCCTAACACATGACATTTGTGGAAAGCGAAGCAAGTTCTTTTTTGTTCACTAGACTTGACAAGCTATCAGTGATTAAACATGGACTACAAATCAGAAGATATAAGGAATACCTACTATTGGGGCTACCCTCCCTCTCTCTCCTTGGGAGCAAGTAGAAAATAAAAAGGAAATTGCTATGAACTTTTCACAGGAGGAGGATGTGTCCAGCAAGAGGGCTGGCAGGGCACTGTCTCTTTGAAGCTGTTGAGGGGGAGCATGATGGCTTTTCTGATGTTGGGAAGTCATGAGACAAAGGATCCAGTGCCACGTCTGGGGAAACTTCTGTAAAGATTACTCAGTGCCCTTTTCTTCAGCAAACCTTCATGCAAAGGACCATAAGATTAAGTCTGGAATGCTGACCCCAGCACAGATGCACGCCTGTGAACCATGGCAGATGTGTCAGCTCATGTGGAACGGGGACACTTCTGGGTGTCTGAGCTAAGCTGCAGCAATGGAGCTGGAACTGTGTCAGAGAGTGAGGCTGTCTGAGCAAGGTCCACGCTCCTTCCTAAATTGTACTGCATCATCACAGCCTGCTTCCTGATCCATGGCACCAAGGCCGCTGTTTCTGTCATGGAGATCCTTTAGAATGGGGAAAACTGTGGCAGTGCATTATGACCACGTGAGCCACAGACCTGGCTCGGAAAGGAGGGGTCAAAGGCACAGGGCCTCGATGCTTAGTGCTTGAAATGTGGTAGATCTGAAAATGAATCTGACTGGGATGAAAGAGATCACTCAGAAAAGCTCAGATGTGATTTGAGGTCACTGTTCTGGTATCAGTAATTCCATGATAAACATTTCAACCACAGATTTGTTATTAGAAATCACAGAATCATTTGGGTAAGAAGGGACTGCTTGAGATCACCTAGTCAAACCAATATGACCGGGAGAAGGTTGCCCAGGTCCCAGTTAGGTTTTGAGTATGTCCACAGATGGAGACTCCACAACCTGTTCTGGCATTCAAAAGTGGCTGTGCTCAGGATAATTATTTTATTCCTGTGGACAAATATATTTCCCAGCTGTTTACCCTTGCAAACAGCCTGGTCTCTGACTTCAGTGCTGTACCCATAGCAAAGATCTGCAGAGCTCAGTGGGGTTGAAAGGAACTTAAAAGTCGTGGGACCTCTAGAAAGCAAGGGAAATGTCATTGTATCCTAGCTGTAACAGTTCAGCAGTACCTACAAAAAATACTAGAGGAAACAACAGTACAAATGTTATTCTTTCCTGCAAAGCAAGCATCTAGAGGGTGAATGTAGAGCAGATTTCATGAGTTTAAGACAGTGTCGCTGTCAGACCTGAGCTGTGCCCTGTGCCTTCCATGCACTGCTCATCACTGTGCACCAGTGTGACTTACCTCTGAGGTCCACCAATGTCTTGCATAAGCCAAATGTGCACTTCAGTGACTTTATCTGGATTCAGGTTAAAGACCTCAATACTTCCAAAGATGCTATAAGAATGGAACAGAACATCAAAACACTCTTAGTTATCTCAGAAAGACGTAGAGAGTACACTCCCCAAATACCAGTGCTGCTATTACATTCAGTGAGAGAACATCATCTCGCCAATGGATTTTCGTAGACTATTTAATTGCCTTATGGTCAAATGTTTTATTCCCATTCCTATTTCACTTTCAGAAAAACTTTGAAACTGTCTGCAGACAGAAACAAGCTGAAGTTTTGCCATCTTTAGCGCCTCTTCTGCTGTTCAGTTTCCTGGCTATTGATTTGGTTTGGTGCCAGGGAAATGACCACGGCTGTTCCCCCAGCAAGCATATTCTTCCTCTTTCGATGTTATTCAAGACTGCACTTCCAGCCAGGTAACCCAAAGATGCACAGTCTAGCGGGGTAAAACCAAAGAAACCGTAATAAACAAGTTACTTCGTGCAGTGAGAGCACGCTGGATACCCTACCCACACACCCTCTGAAGGATTTCAGTTACAGTCTCTGTACAGAAGGAGTTAAAAGAATCAGCTTGACAACAGCCAGTGGTGAATTTACCAAAATCCCTTCTGCACTGGGACTCACAGGCAGACACACTCACCACATGCAGCCCCACAGAAACATGAATGGTTGTGTGCTGAGTGAATACCTGCTGCTTCTGAAAGCTCCAGCTTCTATCGATCCATTGAGCATCACCTGAACCACACCACATGCTGCTTCTGCAAACTGAACAAAACCAATGGACATTACACTCTGACACTACATGCAGCGCCAAGTCAGACTTGGGGCTGGTAGAATTCACTGACGTCCCCAGAACTGTCTAATACAAGCAGACCATCTGGACAATATTTTAGCAGAACTTTTCAGTGCAAAAAAAAGCCTCTAAAGGCTATGGCAAAACTCTGATAAAGCCTCATTAGACAGCTATGAATTGGCAGTCTAAGATTGCATGGGACTGGAAAAGCAACTTGGCTGGTTTCAGTCTTTACAGGGCTCTCCAGAGCCCCAGCAGCGACAGCTGTCTGTAGTAATTCACAATAATCCTCAGACTGCTTTAGCTCAGGACATAAGGACAAGCCAGAGCAGAGGTACCACTAGTTTAAGGACACACAGACCATCACATACTTGTTTCCTTGCGACTCATGCTCTTTATTCTTTTGTGGCTTGGGATTTTTCTCTCTTGATATTTCAGTGAAACTCATCGCTGAGTTTTGTTTGATTTGATTCTTAATATACTGGATCATGTAATCACTGCTTTTTTATTCTTTAAAACTCATGCCCAAATATTTAAAGACTACTAAGGTCTATAAAGTACTTACTCTAGACACATAATCCATTGGTAAGACAAAGAATTTTTTAAAAGCTTAATGCAGGTGACTGCACTTGTCAAATCTTTCATGTCTTCCTAAACAGTGTGGCTCAAACCCAGATCTTGAGAGCTGCAGTTTCAAGAAGTTTCATCATGTGTAACTTTCTAATGTAGTAAGCATGAATTTTAGTAGGTCTTGAATTTATATGGCTAGGAAGCCTGCAGCTGAGTAAACCTGAGTCTGTATGGTGGTTTTACCTCTCCCAGACTCTGGAACGGAAACATTTTCATTCCTAGTTTACCCACAAAACAATTTTTTTTTATGGTGAGTAGACTTTTTCTTACATACACGAGAGCTGGAGCATACAGGAATGCTTGTTTTCCACCTGAGCAGCCATCTACTGATAGTCATACCGAGGGTGAAATCTTGAGAGACATGTAAAATTAAAGTACTACAGGACAGCAGGTTTTTCTCTGGCCGTTTGTTCTTGTAAAGTGCTGATTCAACAAAGCAAGGCTAATGGCTTAGCTGGGACCGGCAGGATCTCATTCCTGTGATGGGAGTTGGCATGTGCCTACATCTCAGGAACCTCGCCAGACACTGATGTGGGAGGATGTGCTCTTCAGGTCTATGCCGGGAAGTGCAAGGGGATTCTCGGCCTCTTGGAAAACTTCTGTGCCAATTTGGGTGCTGCTTTCCACATTTGCATGCTAAAATATATTTACTGTAGCAATTTAGGTCCTGTGATTTAATTAAGGTGATTGTTACAATTGTGAGTATTACTTGTAGAGCTCCAGCTCTCTGCCAAGGGTTATTCTAGACACTGACACTCAGCCTCTGTCCACAAAAAGAGCGCCTGAACTACAAGGACATTAAATATTGTACATAAAATATGGGACCTCGGATTCCAACGCCATGATTTTTAACACCTGGAGCTAAAGATTTTGTCAACATCTACTATTCCATGTTTTAAGTCCAATCTGCAAAATCATATTTTTTGGCAATGTCAGGAACTTAGTGCCTTTCCATGCTTTTGGATTCAGGGAGATTTATTCTAGATTTTACCATCTTGGATGCCATTTTCCAGAACACAGAGCCTGGGTTGCTCTCACATTCACTTCGTTTTGGACAAGATTCATAGTTGATTCCTGAGAAAAAATAAATTTACAGAATAGCTAAGGTTAGAGTGAATATTTTTTGCAAGACTTATATGGCTTTGTGAGCAAAAAGATTTGCCCTCTACCAAAGCAAGAAGGCTACATGAGGAGAGGGCTCGAAAAGGAAAAGGAATTTGCATCTGTTCAAAGGTCTTCCCGTTTGCTCAGTCTTTTCAGGGAGGGAGTTGCAGACCCCACGTCACAAATAATTCTCAGAAAACTGAGAAGGGAAAACGCACAGTCCCAAATGTGAGAAACAGGTTGCCTCTTGACGAGTGCTGTCTGATTGCATTGAAACATTAAACTTTGCCCAACATTTTCAGCAATTCCAGCCCAGTTGAAAGGTTCCTGGCCTTAAGCACCAACCCAGGAGTCATGTGGGCAGCGATACCCCCAAGGCACCTGCACACTGCCCCAGCACTTTGACTGGCCTATGGCCAGGTCCTGTTTGAATGACATTCCTGTTTTGCAGTTTGTCCCACAGGAGTCACAGGGTGGAAGCAAGCAAACTAGGTAAAGAGGGCTAGATGTGGCCATTAGTTCAAGCAACATCTTGATGTTAAAATAACATCCAAAGCTGTGGTTTTTAATCTAACCTGAGAAATAGGTATTATTTTCAGTCTTCCAAAATATTGGACACTTAAGGTTTTAAACTAAATCACCAGAAAATAATGTGAAAAGAATTGTGTTTAGGTGTAGCTTACCTGGGGCAGAGGGGTCTCCACACCATGAAATTCTATCAGCCATATAACCCAACAAGGTGTCCTCCAAGGTAAGGAAATTCTGGTTGGATTTTGTATAACGATGAACGAGGTCATTTGTCTTGCTCCAAAATAGTGACTGTGAAATAAGGTACAATGTCTGGTAAATGATAGCTATACTACAGCTGGTCAGAAATTTTTTCTGGAGAAAATCAGAAAGTTCATGATAATGAAGGAGTTTTAGCTTTTATTGAAATGCAATGAGTTCACCCTAGTAGGTCAGTTCTTATTTGAACACCCTCATTTGCAAAATATTTTGGGTGGGGTGTTTTTGTGGAAAGGGACATGTTTAGCTTTTAAAGGATTTTGAAAGAAAGGTTTGACTAGTTCTCATAGGATATATACCAAATTTGTTGTTTGCTTTTGTGCAGCACACGGAAGAACAGCTTTCTGGAAGCAGCGTCCCTCTAACAGCATGATGGCGTGCTCCTTACAGAGAGCCATATGCTCAGGGAACGGGGACGTGCGTGTCACTGCACTGGGATGATCCTGGTACTGGCTTGAGGCAAGCCTTACCCAGGGATGATTCCCAGAGACAGAGCACGGACAGGGTTACGGGGGTCCAAAGGTGTAACTGCAGGACTGTTGCAGTGAGTGTAAAAGCAAAATACCATCCTCATCAACCTACAGACCCTCACAGTTGTTATGGAGGAGATCCCATTGCTCAGAGCACAGCCCAGAGCTGCCATCCCACCACAGCCGGCCGTGCACTGTGCTGTTACCTTGTTGCAGGGTACAGGATGACTCGCTAGCTCCATTAAAGGCTGATAATCTTCTGGTGTGATATTGCAGGGATTCTTGTAAATGAACGCATCTTTTAATGATTCCCAAATTTTTAGGCAATCCTTATCTCTGCCAAAAGATTAAAACATAGTTAATAAATATTTATGAGTATTTGTGTCTGTGAAAGGTTCTCCCTCTGTTATGGTCAAACACTCTGGATCAGATGTTAAAAGAATTCCAAATATGCTCAGGCACCAAATACATGATCCATTACAAAAGCAGAGCATCTTCAGCAAATTAAGTATATGCTGAGGAATGAACAGTTCCAAATCATCTTTCTTGCTTTCCTGCATTTCAAATTACTGTTTATTGCAATATCGGAATGTCATCTATGTTTTTACCCCTTAAAATGATCAGTGCTGATTTTACATAACCAAAAGATCAAATTTCTTGATTATTCATACCAGATCATGAGAAGCAAATAGCTTCTCAGACTACAGGTTGTACATTTTAAAAGTATGGCCAAAGGATGCTGTCTCCTCAGATACAGCAAGCCAAAAATATGCCCATGCGTCTCCCTGCAGAGAGTTTGACCCTACAGAAAAAATATCTATAATTTAACCCAAAACAAAAGCAGTGATTTAGCTGTTTGGGACCAACCAAAACCAGCAATTTAGCTGAGATTGTTTTTGTTTATGCACTAATTTGCAGCTATTGACTTTGCTAGAGGCACAGTTGATTTGCACACGTATACCCAGGATCCAGATCAGGTGCCACGGTACAGTGCTGTCTGAAACTGAGCCTGGGAGCAGGGACAGGGCACGTCAGCCTGGAGGGTCTCCAGCTAAATGGCCGACCGAGGCAGCTCTGGGGCATCCCAAGTTGCCTGTCATGTCATGCCAGTCTGTTACAGGGCCAGCCCCAGCTGCATTAGGGACCACACCTCTCGTTTATATGAACCAAGTTTACCTCTTGGTAAATAAAGATGGGTAACAATGATGGCTTTTTAACGGGACTATTATCTTTCATTCAAGAGCCTAAATGCACTTTCAGTTACCCCACTGTAGAAATAAGTAGCCAAACTGCGGGTGCTGCAGGGAGCACGGTCATTGCTTTGCCGTTTCACTCTTGTGACCGCAAGAATTCATGTTTTACTTAGCAGGATTTTACTTGAGTGTATTAAATTTTCTCCTGGAGGAACCTTTCTCTGTCTGCAAAGCGTAAATAACCCACAGAGACCATGCTCCAAACTTTGGTACTTTATTTAGGGGTTGGGAAGTTGTAAATACCTCTCCCTGCCACAAAGGATTACAACATGGACACACTGAATCATCCAAAAGAGAGGGCTCCTGCTGATTGAGGGGTGACATTAGAGAAAGGCAGCTGTCCCCTTTGCTCTGCACAGTCAATGGTATCATAAAGATAATTTGTAGGGCTTGGCTGGAAGCACAGGCACATCTCATAGACATTTATATGGCTCGAACTTTCTAATTTGTCAAATGATTTGTCCTCCAGGCAGTACTTTCTTTTCCTTTTTTTTTAAGCTACTCCCAAAATCTGCTTTATGTAAGAGCGTTAACAGCCACAGGCGACAGCTGGGTACCCGGTGATCTATCCTTTCATGTGGCAAAGTTTTTATGCTTCGTCTCGAAAGACAAAATATTTTTCAAGAAACCATAAAAAACCATGGTTCTTTTTATTTCCAAAGCAGAGAGGTAGGAGATAGACACAATATAAAGCATTTCTGCTGCTAGACTCAAGTCATGGCCATGAGAGGCACAAAGAAAACCATCCAGGTGATTCAGGATCATGCCAAGCCAGATTGCTGAGTCACTAATCCAAAACATCAGTGCTCTCTCCTTTCAAGACACCAAACTCAGCACTGGATGATGCGTGTCAATGTCACCAACACCTGAGAGAAGAGTCTTTATGCACAGTCCCTGGCAGAGCTGAGCCAAATTATACCTCTAATATCACAGAAGTTTGTAGGTCATAACCTGCAAATGAGGGAGGGTATTCTACAGCTGCTACTCGGTGGGGTGCTGCTAGCTGTACCACACAGAAGAATGGTAAGTCAGGAAGATGGGCTTTTATGGAAACGAGGCAATTTCAGCATTGTTTTAGAAATAAAAATACAGATCATCAATGCAAAAAAAATACATACAAAAGCTAAACAACCTTTTATTTTTGTCTTCACCTATCAACATGTATTTTTTTACAAATGAATAATAATAAGTCATTGATTTGCCACTGGAAAGATATTTCTCTGATATGAAGCACAAATTTTGTCTCGCATCCTAAAGAGATTACCAGGCACATAGAACTGTGATTTTGGTTTAAAAATGATAAGCACTGAGAAGACTAGAGGACCTGCAAATCCCAGCTCCGGGAAGATGTGCCGTTCTTTCCAGTCTCACTGTTGAGGTAGACTCTGTTAATAAGGTTTCACCTGACCCTTTTTCCAGCACAGAAAGAAAATATTTGTCTGGTGTGCAGCATTTAACTCACACTGAGCAGAGGTGAGGGCAGAGACCTGCTGTAGCTCTAGGCCTTCTGAAAACAAAATAAGAACTTTGCTGGCATGTGGCATGCTAAGAATTCCAGCAAGAACAGTTTCAAGTTGAAACAAGAACATGAGCCTTGCCAAAAAAATGCCTGAGAAACAAACTTTCCTCTTAAGGCTGCTCCCAAGTCATAGAATGTGTTGACTTAGTTTTCTTTCTGGATTTACAAAAGAAAGAAAACCATCTCAGCAAAAGAGATCCTCACTCTACCAGTTAATTAAATTTATCTAATTCAGATGATTCTGCTGTGGGCCTTAGGTGTTCTCTTCCTCTGGTTTTTGTTTGTGTATTTGGGGTTGTGTACGAAATAATTCTGCATCCTCTCTGCAAATATCACAATATCATCTCTTTAGGCATAATGGATTTCTTCCTTTGAGGCTAACTTCGTTTATGCTGAAATATTTAAGGCCTTTTTTTCTACGATAGACTAAAATATTAAACCCACATTCAGTGATACGTAACATAAATATACTCCAAATTTCTGTTTAATTTTTTCAAGTTTTATTTTTATGAATAGATTTTGGGCAATGCTGGTAAATGTGAAATAACAACTAACAGAAAGACCGCTGTGAAATCTTCTGTAAACTTGAAAACTGCAATCTTCCTCTGGAAAACAAGGATTGAAGAACTTGCCTTGAGACTTTTTTGAGCCAGAAACTCTACCCTAAACTCAGTATAGCATACAATAAGGGCTAGGATACAAATAAACTTTTCCTTATTAAATCCAAATGTTATACATACTGCAAAGCATATCCTCCATTTGTCCTTACATTGGGGTAGAAATTGCATTTTCCAATAAATTTGAGTATTTCTATCCATTTGCCCTGTATATGAATATCACATTAATCTATCAAGCGAAAGCTGGGGCCAAGAATATTTCCATTAGCATCTATCCCAGCAGCCAAATTTTAATGCGCATATTAGAAAAATGGACAGCTTCTGCATCATTATTTCCTGCATATCTACACACCGGTCTGGCTAACCTTGAAAGAGTATCCTTACGCTGGAAGGAAAGGGGTGGCATTGAGCTATCTGGTAAATCACTCTTCATGTAGATTTCTTTTTCTATGCTTTACAATTCTTTTTTTCTTTCACTGGACATGACGGAGCAAATTCATCCCCAATTGAAACTGATTTAATTGGTTTAATAGCAAGGATAAGTTTCATCCCTGCTGATTTCAGTTACACCACGAACGACGTCTTGCTCTCAGTTCAGCACTGGATTGACACTGAAGGCTGAAAACATCCTAAGAAGGGCAGTGCTCCCTCGGGCTGTGTTGCCTCTAGTTTTCCACTCAAGAATTTGAGAGACGCTTCAAGCATGGGACCCGTTTCAAATTTACAAGTAAAGAATTACTTCCAGACTTTGTTCTGGAGAACTCAACCAACCCCGCCCGTGTTTTCAAATCACCCTTCCAGGCAGAGACGCTTTGCTGGCGAGACCTGTTCTCCCCTGAAATCAATACCAGCTTTTCCAAGGTCCAAAATTTTATTTCTAAAACACTGCGATGTCTTCAGGCCACCCTGAGATTTTAATCGTGGCCCTGTGGTGAGGCTCCGAAGTTAGAGCTGGAAGCAGTTCCCTGAGCCCATGTACCTAACCTGTACAGCGATCGAACCTCTGCAACTCGTGTAAGAAAGCCCTTTTCGTTTGCTATCACCACTAGCCAAAACGGTGACGAACCCAAGCACTCAGAAATCTGACCCTTTAAAAAGTCAGCAAGATGTTTGTGGTTATAACACAGCTCCTTAAAGGCATAAAGCCAGTTTTCGCTCTTCTGGGGATCTAAGGCATGGGCTTTTCCTGTAAAAGCCCAGGTGTCTCAGAAGGAGAATGCATATGGAAGGAACTAAATGGCACAGCAACATTTCTGCATCTGACAGACCCATCTTTGCCTGTGTCAATTTGTCTGCTGCATTTTGGTGACCTGTGATGGCTGTAGACAACACTGAGATCTACACATCCATATTCAATCTGTTTTTTCATGTGAACTTATGTGTGGCTATGTCTTTATGTCAGAAATTATGCAAGGAACAGTAACATTTATGCCTGTGTTGAGAGGAAGCCCTCTGTAACTCAGAATCCTTTTGCTACCTTGTCTCCCCTAAATATTTCTGGGGTTTTATTTCTTCGGCTTTCCCTTCCCTACTTCCAGCCTTGCCGTGTCTCACTGCTGCTTTGGAGCAGTTTTTTGGCGCTGCTGCCAAGGACAGCCCAGGCAGCTGCGGCCGGACGTCTCCGGAGTGCAGTCGAGCTGGAGCTGAAAGCAAGGAGAACACTGCCATCAGGCGGGAGAAGGAGCTCCTCCGGAGCAGCAGCTGAGGCCAGCCCCAAAGGCGTGGGTTCCTCAGCTGGGCGACAGTGCCACCCATCTCCAGGGCACGGAGTTAGAAAATGGGGCCCTGCATACAATGGATCGGCTTCCTTCTCGTTATTGTGGCACCTAAAACCTCCCATCAGGCATCTTTGTCCTAAAAATCAGACAGATGTGCACTAAGAGAGGTCAGCCGGAACACTGTCGTTGCTGAGGATTTGAGGACACTACTGTCCGCTGGTTTTAGCATTTGATAACGCAAAGGGGGAAAATTAGCAAGGAAAAAGATGAAGGAAAAAAATTAGACCTGTCAATCTCAGTGCCTTCAATAAGCAAAAGCCTCTCCTTTCCCGTTTAGTTTAATTATTGCAAAGTGTCTGCCACCATAACACTTACAGTAACAGACTTTTTGTCAACATGAAAATTACATGCTTGATTTTTTTGGCAGCTTGATTTGGTAAGTATTGCTTTCTGCTAATTAAATAGTTCAAAAGTCAGTAAACAAAGCATTGGAGGAACTGACTGGGGATAGAGAAGGAGATCCAGAACACTACCTCCGAGAAAGATGACTTCTGAAGAGGTTGCCTGTAGGCAAAACAGTTAAATTCTGCACGGCAAAGAGGGGGAGCCTGGAGGTCTGGAAAAAGAAGTGCTAAGTGAGATTGCTGCTGGGTGCACCTCAGGGCTTTGTATATTCATGTACAGGGAATGACCTGGAGCAAGTGACAGCTCCTCATCACACCAGTCCTTCACCTTTGGCAGCAATGAGAAGGTTTTAAGGGCAGGAGTATTTGTGGCTTTGGTTTATAGCGCCCAGAGTATTTTATGTGAGCCGGGAATTGGTGCTGTAGGACAACACTAAGCTTTATCACCCTTCCAGGAAGGGTTGAGCCAAGAGGTGGCAGCTGTAACCAGTGAAGGGTTCATCTAAATAAGCAGATTGTTTTGCTGCCTGGATTTCAGCCTCCCTGGGTGAAAAAACAAGCTGCTAAAGCAGATGGTGTTTTCAGAGCTGCTCTATAAGTGGAACAGAGCCTCCAGAAGGGCAGAAGCCTCACCTGGACTGCATTTTGACAGAGGGTCACAGGTGCTCTATTGTTTAAGCTTCCAAGTGAGGGCCATGTCATCAACAGATATAGAGGGAATAAATTTAAGCTGGCATCTTGCCCCTTGATCAGAAAGGGTATTTTTAGAAGAGTTTTAATGTTAATATTAAACTTGTAAAACACTTCTATAACAGTGATCTAAATGAAAGTATGTTACAGCAGGGAAATATTCAATGGCTTAACGCAGCTTCATTTTTTCCTCCCCCATAACGTGAATTTTCACTACATTGTTTTGTTTTGTTTTGCTTGTTTGTTTGTTTTTAATAGAACTAAAGCTGCTGGGATGTGTCATAAATGCAGTAATTTGGGAGAAGTCCCTGCTTTAAGGGTGGTCTGTGTCAGCAGGACACAGACAAGGGAACGGATCCGAGATTTAGTACAACTGTGAGCGAGCTCCTTGCTAATTCCTTATTCTGTTGTCATCTCCTGGGAAGACAGAATGCATCTTTAGCATATGTTTTTAATCCCTGGACACCTGAGACAGACTTTCATTTGACCCGAGAGGGAAAAAAGATCTATTCCTCCTATCCCTACGGATAAGCAGAGTAATATTTCCTCACAGTGCTCTGAGGTGTTAAACAGTTCTTGAGTTTTAACCATACCTAGGCAATGACAGCTGAATGATACCACCTCTGAATATGTTTTTTTTTCACTGACATCTCTACAGATGATGTTATAGGAGAGCTGAAGCAGATAAAAGTGGGAGAGAACAGTATTCCCCTTTTCAGCAACAAGCTCATAAAAATATTTAATAATTTCAGTCCTAGGGTGGTGCTATAATTTAGACAGCCACAAGGCATTGCCCTGTAGAGCCAATTCTATAAAGTCAATAAACGAGAGAGAAGGCAAAGAACAGGCAGCTGACTGACTGTGCATGACTAAATAGTTGCAAAGAGTGGAAAACTAAGTTGAAAAGTATTTCATCAGCAAATACTTCTGATTAACATGTAGAATGCCAGTACAGACAGAATAATATTCTCTCTAGGATCTGGGATGAAAACCAAAGGAGATTTTGACTGCAAGGATATTTTAAAATAGTGATGCAATATGTGTAGACTAACCCAAATGTGAAAAATTATTTGAAATTCTATGGAATCTTGCACTAAGAACCATTAAATATCGAAACACTGTAAAATGAATGAAAAAAGTTTGCATATATGAGAAATATAGAGTAATTTAATAACAATTTTTATATGATAATAACATAGAAAACTGGCAGGTGAGTTGATATATGTCTGTCAAAGCGAGAGAGAAATTCAGATCTCAACAACATTTCTGCACCTCAGCAGTACATCGATGTTGGCCATGGACAAAAGACAGTGTATCTTCTGACATCTCCCCCTTAAATTTGCTGGACTCTCAGACCTTGATTTGTCTGTGGAGTTACAGCATGGGAGGGTAGATATTCCTCACAGAACTGAGCCCGAGCTTTGCACAGAACTGGATGGCTTTACACAGCCTAGCAATGACACTTATACTCTAGAAGAGCAGAAATAAATATGCTGGTGATTAATTATCTCAAGAACAAATAAATGATAGCTAACCACTGCCCTATGAACTTGTGTCTTGCTAGAAGAAAATTAATTCTTTCTAATGAACTTCCTTTAGAAAGAGATGACAATAAAACCCAAATAGACTCCTATCTTACAACCCAGAGTAGTTATGGAAATTAGCTTTAAACAGCATGAGGACTCTCTTGAAGGACAAACTCCAGAGCCAGTAGCCCTGCCTCTATATTCTCATGTACTAATCACTGTCTATTTATGCCTACTAAACATTATATTCCAGTTCCCCATTAAAGCTCAGTACAGCAGATTTCAATAGAAGTGTATTTTTAAGTAAGACTCAAACAATTGTTAATATTAGTAGTGATATCTTTGCTACCGAGAAATTACAAGAACAGTCGAAGTCACTTGTATACAATTTTGGGAAACACAGTTGTAAAAGAAAACCTTGCCATAAACATTGAAGGACAGAAGAAAAGAAAAACAGAGCTATGCATGTTTCATATAACACAGAAGAGGTATTAAAGTCAGCACACAAGCACATGAAATAGGGAGGGGAACATTAACAGCATTAACACAAATGTTAGGACTTGGGTATTTTAATAAGCAGTGTGTTATTATGATGCCCATCTTAAAGCTGAGAGACAAACCAGACGTAGGAACGAGATATCAACACCATTTCCACTAGAGATGAGCCAAAACATTTCCTCATTGCTGTGTGTCCTAGTTTCCCAGTGGACCTCTTACAAGTCTAAAAGCAGTTCCTAAGAGATGAAAGATAAGGAAGGCACCTCTGGTGGTCATCTAGTCCAGTCTCTGGCTCAGAGAAGGTTGCTCAGGACCAGGATCAGTCTGGTTTTGAATATCTCCAGGGATGGAGCCTCCATAAAATCTCCAGTCAACCGGTTCCATTCTTTGATCACCCTCATAGTAAAAAAACCCTGTTTTTTCCCCTACGTTTAAATAGAATTTTCTGTACTTTAATTAGTGCCCGTTGCCTCTTGTCCTGCAACTGAGTGCCATTGAGAAAAGCTTGACTCTCTCTTCTTTACTCCCCTCATCTGGTATTTATCACCTTGAGCCTTCTCTGCTCCAGGCTGGACAGTCTCAGCTCTCTCAGCCCCTCTCTGTATCTCAGACACTTCAGTTATCCCCATGGTCCTTCACTGGATGGGTACCAGGTATGTCCCTGACTCCCCTGCAGTGACAAGACCAGAAGTGGGCCCAGCACTCCAGATACATCTCACTAGGGCTGAGAGGAGGGGAAAGATCCCCTCTGTCCCCCTGCTGCCATTGCTCCTTCTCACACAGCCCGAGGCACCACTGGCCTTTTCACAAGGGCACACTGATGGGTCATGATCAGCTTGTCACCAGGCCCCCATGTCCTTTCCACAGACAGTGCAAATAAAGCCTTTTGTTTGCTCTGGGACCAAAAAAGATGGTACAGCAATGATAACAGATTTTTTTAGAAAGTGTATTCTTAAAAACAGAGAAACACTAAATCCTTTGCAGTTTGAAAGATATCAAATTAGGAAGCTTTAGAAATCTGCAGAGCACTTTAAGAGGGTCTAATGCATTACAGTTGGGTAGTAACTTTTACTCTTCAGAAGACTGGTTCAGTAATGGTTTCTCTTATGTAAGGCATATTTTCTCAATGAAAAAAAACAAATCTCAGGTAAGTTTCAGTATAATACCATGGCTACGAAAAATAGAGCTAGGATTTTTGTGACACTGAATCAAATCATGGTATTTAGTACCACGCTTGATGGGAAAGCATTAACAATCAGTGAACAAACACAAGGAAATCAGATTAAAAATGCCTAGTAAAGCATGAAGGCAAAATGCAAAAGTAAGCACACAACAAACCCCAGATTTCTTTCAGGAAGAAATTATGCTGTGAATGCAATAGTATCTCGCACAAAATCATGGTCCATATGTTCTTTTTGACAAAATATATCTCCATCTCCACAGGCTGCACAGGAATGGAAAGGCAAAATGCGTTCATGATCGTGCAGTCAGAAGACAAAACTCTCCTGGACATGCACCAACTCTTACTAAATTTAGTGGAATTACAGGCCGTTAAAATTTGTTATAACAGAATTTGCTGCTAACGATAAAAACAACATTGGTTCATCTAACTATATTTAAGGGGGAAATATACTCTGTGTCCACACAAGATTGCATTAAAAATGTATTGAAGTTTTACACTTTCAGCTTCATCACCAGGTTTCTGCACCGCTTAGTCAGGCACAGTAGCATTGTTGGGCCTGGCAGCTACATGCGTTATTGAAACTGCTTCCTGTCTGTGTTCTTGGTGCTCTCTTCCTGTCAGAAGTTAAGACAAAAAATAAGCTGGTTTGACTTCAAACAATTTTGAAATAGTAGGTCCTTGCAAGCTTCTCTGGATGCAAGCCTGTTCAATGTGCTCTAGGATGATCCTGCTTGAGCATGGAAATTGGACCAGCTGGATCCTCTGTAGTCCCTTCCAACCTGACCCATTCTGTGATTCTGTGAATTAAAGACTGAGAAGTAACAGCAGATGGGAGGGGGGAGCAGTCATTAGCTGGGAATGAAAATTCTCTTGAGCTGCAAATGTGAAATCAGTTCTTTCTAGATGCCAAAAAAGCATCACTTATGCTTTGGGCATTAGTGACTATGACCTTTTAGATAATGTGTCTTCTCCACTCCTTCCCCAGGTCACAAAGTGCAGATGGTTCCTGATCTCAGCCCGCCAATTCAAACGTGGTGAAGAGGAAACCTAAACCAGTTAACTTAGGCTACAGCTGTTGCCACTTTTCCTCCCCCAACAGGTACCGAGGTGCCAAACCATCACAAGCAGCATCTTGCGAGTGATGGGTGAGTTATTGTCTCACCACAGCTGGTCTCTGTCAGCGCGGATCTGCTGAATGTCCCGACCTGTGCAGGAGAGCCTGCAGTGCTGAGCGCCCGCTGCGCTCCTCCTCTCACCGCACCAGGGATGAATTGTTGGAAACTTCGCGTTGCATGAGACCGGAGGTGAGATTTGCAAGTGGCTCGTTAGCCACGAGAGGGAGTCCGTATTACTGGGAAGGAGAGGACGAAGTAATTTGAGGTCAATTAAATTGTTTCTTCTGACCAAACTGCCTTTGGCTTTATTCAGCCAAAACTACCAAACATACTGATGGCCACGCGGGATTTTTGCAAGACTAGTGAAATCAGAACTTCTAGCTTCTGCTAATGTTGAAAAAGAGGTAAGACTACCAAGCTGTGGCAAACTATTGCTTTGGAGCCAGTATTTTCCAGAGAAGTCAAAAGAAATATTGTTCTTAACTGTCAGTGTGTAGGTGTGTGTGCAGGGAACAAACCCCCTAAAGCCTGCTGCTATAACATCCGCATTTTTGTCCTAAAAAATAGGGCTAACATTGAAAATGCTTTATTGAAGTGTTTGGTATTCCCTTCCTCTTTCTCATGAACTTTGTCATGACAACGGTTCTATGCAGGAAGACTGAGGAAATTGCTTGTGCACAAATGAAAAGAGCCAGCCAGCCAGCAGCAGAAATAAACCTGAGGATTGTATTGCACACAGGCAGTTGAACAAAATTATTGCCAGGAGATGCTGTAATACAGTACCAGAGAAATGTCCTTTCGTGAGCAAGTTCAATGCAGAGTTTTGATGAATTTGAAGAATAAACAAATCAACAGGACAAAATCTGATTGCATGAGGTGTTTACAAAACTCGACTGCAGACAGCAGCAGCCTTTTGGTGACCTTACTGGGCTGGGGTTCAGCCCAAAGATTGTATTGGAAAAGAGAAGAGCACAACCAGAGTGAGCAGGCTGGGTGTGGTGTAAGGGCTCCGATAAGCTGAGGCAGGGTGCAAGGAAGTATCCTCAAGGACTAAGGAGGTGAGACAATGAAGTTGTACACCAGCATGTCAGAGGCCGCCTCACATGATTTACAGCACACAGTTGCAAAAGCAGAGCTAAATGGGGGCTGTAGACTTGTGAACTCTGTTAAATCCATCTGTGATAGCTAGAAACAATGTAAAATCCATAGTCATATGCCAACAATCTCCCTTTTTTCCAAAAACTGCCACCTATTCCAATTTGAGATATGGCACTCCAAAATGTAGTAAATGTCACGCTCACTAACTACCGCAGTGAACAGATTTTATGTTCAGAAAATATCATCAAAGGTGGAACTTAGTGACTCTTATATTAAAAAAAAGTTAAAAATACAAGGAAATGTCCATGAGTTTCCTAAAAGAAGATCTTTTAAAACAAATGCACGTGTCAGTGTAAGATTAAAAGGGAAAGAACAGAATATGGACAAATTTATGAGAAAACGAGAAGATTTCTAACCAAGATAGTGAGGTTCCCACGGTGGGAAGTAGCGGCAGCGACAGTCCTGGCAGAGTACAGGGCACAGCTCGCTCAGCTCATAAGCCTGCCCATATTTCTGCAGTTCCTTGTTCCTACTCTTCTCTTTGATTAAGTGCACTGCAGATCCCATACAACAGAGGATCCAAGGCCTACATTAATGATGAAAGAGAGAGGGATGAAAGATCCCACTCTCTCATGTGTCCTAAAGGCACCCATGTCATTATCAGAAAGTGCCCGTGACAGAAGTGCTTGGTTACACCACAAACTGCACAGAGCTCAGTGCGATCAGAAATGAGCAATCTTGGGTTTGATTCCCAGAAAAGCATCTACATTTAATTCTCCATTCAGGAAACCTCTGAACATTTCAGATGTACATAAACAAGCATATTTTTCCTTCTTCTGTGCTCTATGCCTCAGAAACAATTGTCTCTTAAATAAAATAAGACAAAAAAGGGTCCTACTATACAGAAGTCATTTAATCTGAAAGAAAGTGAGCTCACAGCCACGAAGCTATTAAGCGCTGTTGGATTACGAATAGCACGAAATATTACACCTTGTAATAACAAACTTTTTAGAAAACTTGTGATCGTGGATTTGTGATACTTTTAAAACTGTCCTTGAATTAATTGCCCAAACGAATCATCCCTAGTTATATTCTGGGTCCAGATTCAGACTTTGTTGTCAGTGAAAACATACGTGGCAGCGGCTGAAAGCATATTCACACAAAAGTGGTTTCTGCATCTTCAGCACCCCAATTAGAATGAAACAAGCCCATGTAATAAAGGCTATTAAGCTTGAAAACAATCTCAGACTTAAATATTGAGTGTATACTTCTTTAATAAATTAATGTATCCTATTAGAAACATGCATATGATTTTGCAAGTTTCAGGAGCGTTTTAATTTTATTTATAAAAGAATATTCCTTCCCCTCACTAAAGCCACTCAAATATTTAATGTAAAGCGTGAATAAGTCTCTGTGCACTCAGGCCATGATTTTCCACGTGACCCTTCAAATACTGCAAATCAGCTTTTTCATACAGCACAGGATATCCAAAGCCAAAAGAAACCCAAATGCAAGCAAACTATATACAGCTTTGTTCTCATCAGCTCAATGTCATGAAAACAAGTGGTGGCAGTTGCCTTTTTTAGGACAAAGACCAGGATGGTTCTGTCACCTGGCCAAGGTGGGGCAGCCCCACAGCACTCAGCCCAGGGCGCTGGAAAAGTCTGTCAGAGGCTCACTGCAGACACAAAGCAGCCCAGCTGGTGCCACAGAAGGGATGGATGGTTCCCTGCTGAGAGACCCTGGCTACTCTGGATCCTGTCCTGAGGGTCTGGGTGTCCCCAGTACCTGCTGGGGGGCCCAGGGCACTCCTTATTTCATACTCTCCCTTTCTCTGCAAGGAAGGGGATCAGAAAATCAGTTCTCAGCTCTAATACACTGTTGCAGACCTGGGCCCGTGGAATCTCTTTTGCAGGAGAGGAGGGATGGGCTGCCCGGGATGTTGCATTACCCCTTGTGATGTGCTGAGCAAGGACCACCTCTGGGGTAAGGTGTTGCCTGGGACTGCTGAGCTGGTATTGTGATCCACCTCTATTTCTCCATGCAAGCTGTCTGTGCTCATCGAGAAGTCTTATCCACATGCTAAAAACATCAGTTTTGAATAACCCCAAGATACTCCTCAATGTTTCTCTAATATTTTTGTCTGTCCTATAAAGCTGTGTTGAACCTTCTCCTTTCCCTCCCTCCTGTGTAGTTTTGGTTACAGGACTGCAGTGTCGCATTACAGGATTTTGGCAGATCAGCTTTACAGCAAATTGCTTCACCTCCCTGTACTCAAACCTGTTAGAATTCAGCTTTTATTTCAGCTGGCATTAGGGAAGTTGCAAAACCCATGATTATGATTATGGTTTGACCTAGAGTTAGTGTTATTTTTATTGCCTCTCCAGGTAGTTTCCTTAAAAAGCCACCACCGGGGCACCGAGTTTATGTCTGCACATTTTTCGACAAAACAGGGGTCTTAACCCCCTGATTTCTCCCTGCCACTGCAAACCCAGTGGTCACGGCCAGGTGGAGGCGAGAGACACTTCTGTTCACCTGGCACCTGAGGCATGACCTAGACCTCTACTCACCCCAGCTCTGGGTGCTGCGCCGTGATGTAATTGTAGCATCTTCCCAGGATGACTTCTTGCAAGTTCTTAGTGGTGCCCCTGTCCTTCCACTTCAGCATCTGGGGACTGACTTCGTGCCTTCCGTGGGTCAGGAGGGAGGCCAGCACGACGGCGAGGACGAGGGCGGCCAGCAGGACCACGATCCCCACCAGGAGGGCCGTGCGCTGCCGCGTCCGGGCAGAGCCCTGCTGCAATGGCATCGCGCTGAGGGGC
>VZTA01016569.1:570760-605402 GCA_013398855.1 Mohoua ochrocephala
GGGGCTGTCCGGGGAGCGAGGGGCTGTCCGGGAATCCCTGGGCTGTCCGGGGAGCGAGGGGCTGTCCGGGGAGCGAGGGGCTGTCCGGGAATCCCTGGGCTGTCCGGGGAGCGCGGGGCTGTCCGGGGAGCGAGGGGCTGTCCGGGGAGCGAGGGGCTCTCCGGGGATCCCTGGGCTGGCCGAGGGGCGCTGGGCTGACCGCGGCCGCCGGGGGTCCGGCGGGGCAGGGTCCGGACTGCCGGGCTGCTTCCCACCGCCCCCGCCCTGCCGGCTCCGTCCGTTCCGCCGGTTTTAGAGCTAAACGAGGGCTTTTGGGGGCTGGGGGTGGGAAGATGAGAGCCTGGAGGCTCTTTGCCCTCTCTGCCTTACTTTGCCACGACCTCCCCGAGTTGAGCTTCGGGAAGTTAATCGGCGGTAACGCACACAAGTGAACCCCAGGAAATAACTCGTAAAAACTCCCGGACTACTTGTTCAAATAATTGCAGCGACATGCTCTGTCTAACGTGTGAGTAAAAGGTGAATTCAAATCACCCCAGTCTGTTTGCTCTAAATTGATTTGTTTGTAAAAGACAGGTGTTGACTCTGACTTTACCTAAGGCAAGAAGGCAACTTTGCAGAATCAACTTTGCAATACTCATAAAAACAGAGTTTATCAACACACAATGGTTTATTTTACTTCTCTTCCTTGCCCATAGGCTTGGACTAGTTGTCACATGAATTCCTCAGACAGGTGTGTAAATTATGGGTGTTTGAGGCTGTGTGAAATCATCTAAGGAAGCATTAAGTGTTTACTGTAAGAGGGAAGTTAGTTCCTTACTGTACTCTCCAAAGAGGGCAATTCTACTTCCTCAGTAAAAAAGTCAACACCGAATAAGACTCTCAAAATCTTAACAAAAGAAGCTATGCAATGCCAGAATGTTAACTAAAAATTATTCATAGATTTTTAATACTTGCTTACCAAGCATCTGTCTTTAACAGATTGACTGTGAGAAAGGCCATTTGTGACACATCTCAGCCAGGCCTAAGTGGTTCTGAAAGACCTGAGAAATGCTGTGCTCTGACCAAAGCCTGCCCTGGCAGGTGGTATGCTAAACATTTTCCCAGAAATCATGTGAACTTCGCAGAACTGAAACCTCAGTCTTAAAGTGACACACCAGAATGCCAGAGCCAAAGTGGTCAGGCAGTTATAATAGTATCATCTCTTAATAAGAGAGACAACAGTCTCTCTCTATGACACTGCTTGTGGCTCCTGTGGTCCCCATTGCTGACAGTGCACAAAGTGCAGGAAGATCTGTAGGAGACAGTTCTGTAAGAATTAGCTCATAAAGGAAGTTTTTCCCCATGTTCCTTTCAGTAAGCACATGGGATTTGCCTTTGCTCTGTTGATTGTTCTTAATTTTCACCATCCTGTAAATGTGAACATAAGGTATTCACAGCTGAACTGTGTGATATTTTATTATATACAAGTACAAGAGGAGTTCTTGAATTTAATGTTTTTTGTTTGGGTTAGTTTTTTTTCTGCATGCGTTTTGTAGTCGTGATTTTAGTTTCATTAACTAAGAAAATACCATGTTGGGAAAACCAGCTAGTTATCCTAAGCAGTTTATGCTGTAACACTGCAATCTCTGCTTGCTCTAGGCATTGAAGATACATAGCTTCAGTACATCTGAGTCACTTTTAGAGTGGAACAATGGAATAGTTAATTTAAAGGTTTAAAATTTAAAAAATGCTATTTTTCAGTAGCCTGATTTGTGTAGACTTTTTCTTCTCTTCAGGTATGACATCGAATCACTGAGAATGAATAAGTAAATAAGGTGAGTGCAGACTCAGAGGCTCTGGAAGGTGTCCTTGGTGCTGATTTTGTAACACCTCGAACTACATAAGGAGTGTCAAAGACGAGTAAATGTCAAACCTCCTTTCAGCAAGCCTTGGCAGCCTAATCAGGGTGAATAAATAGGACAGGCAGAGTTGAGCGGGCAGCACTAAAACCAGTAAAAGCTCGTACTCCCACTGTTTCAGAAGGTGGTAGATTCTTTCCCAGCATGAATGCGAGCATGAAATCACTCCTTGCAAACTTTCTGGCCCTTGAGTGTTTCCACCGGAGGCATGATTAAGATAATAACAGTGCCTCAACAAAGGAGAGATGAAACAGTATTCTCTGAATGGGATGGGAGGGAAGAATAGAAGATAAAGTGAAATGAGGAAGGCTGAAGGGGGGTGAAAAGCAGTGCAAGGGCTTTGCATTCCCTTAGGTCTGTGGGGTGAGCCGGATTTAACTTTTCCTAAGCAGTTTTCCCAGTGCCAATGACCTTAAGCTGAATGACTTTATTCCACAGGAATTCAGTACTGTAAACAGGACCCTACTGAAATCCAAATTTAGGATTTCCCCCATGATTGCAGTTTAGGGTTCATGGATCTCTATTCCTCTTGAACTGTTTTACTAGTGCTTATTTTTGCATGCTACAAGGAAAACCACAGTTTTTGAAAGCACTGTATCTCATTAACTGATGGCCAGCTTCTGGAGTCCTCTGAGCTGCGTGAATTTCCAAGATATCAAATCTAAACAAATCTTTTCAAGGTGTGTGTACTTTTTTGAAAGCCTTTACACTAAATCTTCAGCCAGGGTGATTAGAAAGTGGGTGTAAAAGATCAGAAGACAGAAATACTTCAGGAACCTAATTGCCAGCCTCTGCCTTGACACCACGTATTGCAGCAGGGAACTTGATAAAAATGGTCCTGTATTCAGTACAATTTATCCAACAGCATAGGAGTACTGTAAGAGAAAAGCAGCGAGCTCCCACTTCTACCTGCAAGTTCCATGGATGATATTTTTGAGGCAACTAGGGATAAAAGATCATCCTCCAGCTATTCCCAAGGCCTGATCACTCAAAATTTTGATTATCCTTTTCTTTTTTTACTGTCAAATGTAGATAGTTCTGGCACCTAAAGCATGGCTGAGAGGAGAAAGAATCCGTCATGGTAGAAATTGCTTGTAAAACGTGGTGTAAAGCAGGTGTGACTGAAGCTTTCCAAAACAACCACAATATTTACAGTGCCACTAAACACTCCCACTGCTGTGGACACCTGTAACTTCTGGATGTCGCTTCTCAGCCGAACTTACAAATGAGAGAACTTGATCTGAAAAGAGCAGAAGCTGTTATAGTAATTAAAGAACTTAGCTCTTTCCTGGATTTTGTTGGAATAGCAGTGACCATAATGTTCTCACTGCTTCTCAATTTCACAGGGCAAATGCTGTCATAACATTTAGAGAAGGTTTGAGATGAACACTGAAAATAAAGTGATAAATGGGCTGGGACAAGGAAACCAAACAAAGTGACACCTGTGAAGAAATGTGTGCCATCTAATCACACACACCAACTCCTGCAAAAAAGCCATTGTAACTCGGTGTCTGGGCATCCAGTTCAGCTCTTCTTTCTTTCACCTCCTCTGCAGGCACTACAAAAAAGTAAATTTTCCTTGTGAGCTGTGCCCTAGGTCCAGTGCATGACCTGCAGCATACAGGAGTTATTTAACCTGTAAGTTACCCTCTATTTTCCTGGTGGCAGCCCCCACTGCACCTAAGCTAGAGCCATAGGCAGACAAAGAGACTGGCAGACAGACAATGGTGCCTTAACTCTGAACCTGCACTGGTGGCCATCTAAAGCACATGAAAAATACCCCATTTGTGTCGTCTGCAAGGCCATTTCTGCTGCTGGGAACACGGGACATGTTATACTCCTGCTTATCAGATGAGCTGCCGGGAGATGGACTGAGCATCAGCATTCCCTTCCCAACCCAAAATCTTTTTTGCTCACCTGGTTGATGTCACCCAGTTTTCTTCTTCAGCATTGTCGTATTGTCTTGATCACTTAATGTTACTTCACACAGATTTCCACTCTAATTACGCTTGCTTGTCCTGTAAATTCTCCAAGATTATTTCTGATGACAAAATGCTTCATTATATGTTCAGGTCTAAGTATCAGTTATCAGGGAGGGTTAATCTCTTCAGAACAGGATAGTGTGGCTTCCATTCACAGAAATAACAAAAACAAGACTTCTGCAGCCCAGTCTGTAAGATTCTGGTTGAAATTGGCTAATTAGTTCACAAGAATTTGGGAAGAAAAAGGCTGACAGATAGAGGAACAGATAAGCAAACCAAGTGATTGCATAGGCCTCCTTCCTTTTGTAAACAAGGCTCAGGGGAAATTATCTTCCCACTTAAAAGGCTGAAAACAGCAGTAACCCAAAGTACTGTGCTGTGCTAAATAACTGACACCACTTGCTGCAGGTGCATCATAAAATCTATCTGGTGGATGAGGTAATTGGCTGTCAGACCTTTGCCAGCTAATCTGACACTACAATGTTCCATAATATTTTTTAATTCTTTTTCAGTATCTTCAGCATTTTCTCAATTCTTTGAAAGGATATTGCCTCCTTTTCTCTCTGTGCCTTGCTGCATAAAGGAAGTTCATAGCCTTTCTGTGTTTCCTGGGTGGTTTGCATACAAAGTGCAGGGCTCTGCTAGCACACAACTGCTCTGCATCAAATTGTGTAGCAAGTGTAGAGACAGACTTTACTTCCTCCACACAACTAAAGCTGACGGTTTGCTGCATTTATCTTATAACTTTGGACTACTACATTGAATTCCTGTCTCCTTCAAAAGGTGATTTAATTTGTACTGGACCTATGTCTAAGTAGTTCACTGAAGCAATCAGTAATGTAGATGTAAAATTGACCATTGAGTTTAAAGACACATGGCTGTATTTTCACTGTTTTATTTTAGACACTTGCAGCTTTTCAAATATCTAAGATTTCAGTCCTGAACTCTTCTAAGTATCCTGAAAAATTGTAGAGAAATTAGTTGTGCACCAGTCCTTAAAACTAGAAATGCTTACTCTGTGTGTGGGCATGCACGTTGTCTCACTGCTACTGAATTTTTGTGAGGGGGTGCTCCTGAACTAATTTGTTGGGAAAATCAGTAATTTCTTAATTGCTATCTGCCACTGAGTGGACACTTGTGGACTTGCTAATCCACTTGTGTTTAAGCACCCAGGACTTTTCAGTGCAAACAGAAACACTATTAGATCCTAGGCATCCTTATATTTAAGAATTGCTGGATAGAAAGTGGTGGGAAACTACTTTCCCAAGTCCAGATACCTATATTGCTCACAAATGTGACTATGCACTCTCTGAATGGTCTCAATATGGCCACTTCAGTCTCATTTTTGCTGCAAGTAAGCTCATCGTGATGAGTATTACCCTTCCCTAGGAAGAAGGAGCGGCATGGGGCAGGTCATTGCCATTGCCTGCTGCTGTACACACCGCCACTCGGGCACGAGCACACCGGCTCTCCTCACTGTTATCGCTGCATCTAGCTGTGGATGCACACACATTGCTCTGTGCTGAGGGTACGTTTTGGGGTTAACCCGCCCGGCTTTGGAACTGGGAAGTCGTCCAGGTTGCTTCATGCACGAGTCCTCCAAGGAGTGCTGCAGGCAAGAGCAGACCCACCTGACCTGTTAAGTTAATGTTTGGACTCAATGATCTTAGAAGCCTTTCCAACCTAAGCGATTCTGTGATTCTATGACCACAGAGCAAGGGGCTCAAGCTGCTGGATGCAGGGCACAGGAATTCATCCCAGAAACTGATGAGTCGTTATTTGTCGTTTGCCCACTACAGGCTGCTGGGGCTTTCCATCGCTTTCATCTGTATCACTTGCAAGCAGCCTGTTTTCCCATGTGGAAGTTGATTTGTTTCGTTTCATGTGCTTCAGCGGGGCTTGGGTGGGGAAACGAGAGTCCTGGATCAGCCCATGCTGCCGAGCACAACTCCTGTGTCCTCCCAATGCACCCTGCTCTCTCGACTGGAAACAACTATTTTTTCCTATGCATTCTCACACAAGGAGAGCGTGGGAGGACCAAATGTCACCACTGTGACTTGTAGCTTTTGTTGGTGACCTTTTTACTACCCTACACGCACGCCCGGCTATACGGGATATGGTTGCTTCTCAAGACTGGAGCAGGAAGTTGAGGGTATAAGAAAAGGAAAAAATAACAATACAGATAAAACCCAGTAAATATGATAGTGCTTCTGCTTTCTGTGTAAATAATGTGGAAAAGTAGATGCATAAAGAGCTTAATGCTGGACTGCACCCCAAGGCTGATACACCGATTTTGAATTGTAGAACCAGAAAGAGCCAGCACAACAGCACATGACAAAGCAACATCTAAAATGAGAACTCTCGATTCAAGACAAAACCCTCCTGTATTTGCACAGGCTCATGCCAACCTCCTTCCCCCATCCCTTTTCCCTCCTGTTTCTCAAATACAATACTTGTGTACTGCTGAAGGGCAGGGTGGGAGATGACATAAGGCCACCAGCACAAAGCTATTTCATTCTTGTGCGAGTCACTGGATGACCTGGTCCATCTGTCAATCACCTGTCAGATCTGCAAATGGGAAGAAGCTTAGACAGTGCCCAGTGGACCTGCTTGGGTTGCTCATGAAGATCCCCCCTACATGCTCACAGCTTCTTTTGCCATCTTCTGCAGCTCTCTGCCTCAGCCCCACTTCTGCAGGTTGTATATGCAAAACCAACCCCTCAGGGCAGATCAGTCCACTGCTCTGGTGCTGGGCACCAGCAGTGACTGGGTAGTGTTTCAGTGACCTGGTACAGCAGAGGAGTGGTGCTCCCCTGTGTTTTATTGGGGATGAATTGATCCAGTAATAGTTTTCTCAAAACTCATGGAGTCAGTGACCCATTTCTAGATGTCAATCAGCAGGATGGGAAATTTTATGATCAGAACAGACTATTGGTCAAAAATTACTGCTCAGAGAATGTTGAAAAATGGCTTTATGAAGGACAACAGATACAGAACTGTAAATGCACAGTTTGGTGTGACAGAAATATTTGTCACTGAATGACTGTGGTTTCTCCAGAGACCCAGTGGGTGTGACCCAGGATGTGATGTTCAGGAGCCACTAAACATCAAAGGAAGCCAAGAGAGCAAGTTGATTCGAGGACAATCTCAAAGCACAAGAGTAGCCTATTCCAAAGGGCAGGAAGTCAAAGCTGTGGCAGGACTCCAGCTTGGCCAAATCCGGAATTCCTGACCAAGCTCAAATGTTGGAGGAAAGAATAAGAGGAGAGCAGAAGCAGGAATGGGCTATCTGGGAGGAATGTAGAAGCATTGCCCAGACTGTTAAATTATGTGGCAAAGCTTATCTGCACACCCACAAGGGAGCTTGGAGAGGCAATGGCAGGGTGGGGAAACCAAGTAATCTTCTTCCTGGGATATCTTGTAGGATGCAGGAGAAAAGCAGATCATGATCACAGAGACTTATAAGACGACATTTAGGAGGGGAAGCAAAGGTGGGACAAGAGAGGGATTTAGGTAGATTGTGAGGAACAAGAGTGGTAAAATAGACAAGTAAAGTAAGGGACTAAAAAGGGCAAATGCGTATGAATAATTGGCTGGTCAGTTCGCTTGGCTGTGCTCTGCTCTGTGCCTGATCGGGGCAGTCTGTCCTGACTTCTCCAACTCCTTCCCAGCTCTTCCCTGGGTGATGATTTTCCAGTCTGTGTGTGCACAGGTGTGTGCAGGGGTGTGAGTACAGCAGTGGGTCCATGTCCCTGGTGCTGGTGGCTGCAGTGGGTGTGGATGTGGGAGTGATTGTGTGAGCTGGTGAGCGAGTGACATGACCTGGGAGCAAGGGGCTGAATGTGTCTCTAAGGGTCCATTCTGGATGTAGCAACACCTGGAAGTCTCTAAAGTCAGGAACTCTGGGACCAGAGGAGTCCTAGCTGGCCCTGTGTGTGTGACAGACATGCAGGGAAGGAATTAAGAAAGCTAAACCTAAATAAAAGTTAAAATTGGTGAGGGGTGGAAGGGCACCAGGAATGGCTTCCACAGACACACGCAAAGCCGAACAAACACCAGGAAAAAGAGAGAGCCACTGCTGAACAGGGTAGGTGACCCAGTCTCAGAGAACACTCATAAAGCAGAGGTCACTCAAAAACTTAACATTCTCTTCTCTGGCAAGGTCTGTTCTCATGTCTCATAGGGTCTTTGTGCCTACAACACTCACATAGGAGTTCTGGGCAGAAAACAACTGCCCATAGTAAAGACGGAGTTATGGGCCATTTAAGCACGCTTGTGGAATACAAGTCCCTGTGTCCAGATGAGATACATCTGAGAGTCGTAAGGACAAGCTGGCTCACTGCAAAGCTACTCTTGTCTCTGAGAGGTGACTTAACCTATGATTCTCTGAAGCGATCATTTTGTGATGATGATTTACAGAATGTTTTCTAATGAGTAGCTAGTGGAACTAAAGAACTTTATCAGACAGGTCCCCAAAGATACTGGGATTTAGGGAATTGAAGACAGATGGAAAACGAGCTAATGTTCCCTTGAAGACGATAGCTGAAGTCAATTACATATAGGAGAAACCTTCAGGTAGCTTAAGGTTGACTGTGAATGCAACATGCTGTGGAATATTATTTGTGCTGCCTGAATTAGAATTTTAAGTGTTCTTGATAAAATATGTTAGCCATCAGATTTTAAAATAAATGCATCCAGTATGACTGCTAAAATTCTATGGGTGGCTGAGGATGTTATAAAAATAAAGCTGCCTTTCCAGTTACGCATTAGCATTATGAAATAAAAAAGAGGACAATGTGTGTGTGACAGGCCCTTCCAGAAAGAAGACATTTAGTCATTGCCATTTTTGGAAAACTCGAAATATCACTGAATGATGTAGGGATGTCTGCAGGTTATCTGGCCCCAGCAATTGCTCAAATCATGGCTAAGTATAAGGCTAGATTTGGTTACTCAGGGTGTTCTTCAGTAGCGTTTTGAAAACCCCTGTGGATGAAGAGTTGAGAATCTCTTTGGGAAGCCATAAAATGTCATGGTGATTTTTTTTAATGTTCAATGAGAATTTCCCTTGCTTCACTTTTTGACCATTGTCCTTTGTCTTTTCACTCTACATCCCTGAAAAAGAGTACAGCTTCATCTTCTTGACAATGGCCTCTAGACAGTAGAAGAAATTATCCTTTCTGCATAACTTCCTAATATTCTTTTGGGAGATTTGCTGCTATAGCATACAGAAGTGTCTCATGGAGAGCTGTGGTGTTCAGACCTGTACAACAAGGTTCTGATGCCCATCCACATGATTTAGTGAAGATTTTTAAGAAATGCTTCCTCTTAGATTAATATTTTTGGAAGAAATTGATGATACTAAGGGAAGCTGGGATAAAGAGTTACAGCATGGCTGTGTCAGGATAAATTAGGTTTTTTCTCCCCAAAAATTATTTCCATTTGGGAGTTGGTAAAGCAGAAGTTGTGGACTTTGAGTCCTTGAGTCCCAGAATATAATCTCTGTCTCACCTTATTTGTGTCCTTCCAAATGTCCTTACTTTCATATGGGAGATCACGACTGGAAGAAAGGAAGCAAAGTAGCTGTTCCTCTAATCAAACATAGTGTTTTAGCATTGACAAGATATCTTTTATCAGTAAGTGCTAAATTTTCCTGATCAGCAAATTAACTTACAAAATCTTTCTGATTGCCTGGATAGGTAAGGTATGTTTGTCTTCGTATGGATTGTTATTTCTGTTTGCCTGTTCACCTGTGAAGTTCTTCTTTAATCAATTCTTCAGGGATGTTTTGAAAAGCTTTTTTAATTTTATAAATATATATATATGTTAATTTCTCTAAAAACCTTCCTGATCAGGAAACTCCTACCAGACATCCCATAGAAAACTACCTCAAGTCTTTTATGTGACACTGTTTCATACCAGGCTATGGAGACAGCATAAGAGTTAAGAACTTTTCAAGGCCAATAACAGAGCTTAAGATTCCTGAATTAATTCCCTGCTTTTTCCATTGGTGTTGTGCTCTGCTGAAATGGCACTGGAATGACGGATTTTAAACAGTTTCTTTCTAGGATGTGATTTATGAACAGTCATATTATTTCAGCAGAATCAAGTTACTGGTGAGGTGCACTGACAAGAACATAGACATAACCCTAAGCAGTCTCAGAAGTGGTGACATCTGTCCTTTAGCTCAGATGTTTCAAATTGTACTGCAGTTTTGACTGCCTTACAAATTAATAACAGTATGACTGGATGTGCATTTAAAGCTCCTGTCCGGGGAAGGGTTATTAGGGAAGAGCTATTCCTTGGTCATTCTCCATGCAGACATGCACGGCCTAGTTCCTTTCCCTTCTCTGTCTGAGCAGCCCTGGCTTCTCTGCATGTTGGCCGTGGGAGCTCGCTTGTCGCCAGCTGGAGCCATGACAGCACTGACGGTGCTGTTGTCGGGGAGACAGGGTAACAGACACCAATTACTGATCTTTTTCTTTGTTTATTGTAAACAAAGATCCCAAAGGGTCCAAAACATTCTCCCTCTTTGGACCAAGCGTCTTCCTCCCATTTCTGTGCTTGTTTCCCCTGCTGGCTCTCTTCAGTGTCATCCCATCTGCTCCTTCCCCTTCTCTTGGAGAGCCTGGCGCTTCTACAGGTGCATCCTGAGCTTTGCTGTTCCTGAAGAATTTCCTGCTGCCACCAGTGCTGCTTCTCGTATTTTGCAGTTTCCAATTTCTTTTTTCTTTAGCCAAAGTAGTGGGTTTGTAACAAAACAAAGTTATACCTGGGGTTTGCACATTGATTTTGTCAAGGAACAAGGCAACATGCCAAGAGATCTCCTACATACAAACACACTGCTGTGGCGGGGAGGGAGGTGGAGTAGCTGCAGAACACTTTGGGGAAACAGGTTGCTTCATTCTTTTGTATCACCTTCACCACTTTTTGTTATTCCTTTCTATTTAGACACGTCAGAAAATGATGTCCTAGGCAAACTAGAAAAACACAGTCAAAAGTGTATTGTTGAGAGCACTGCTCTGCAGAGTGGGAGACCCATGTTTAATGATTCATGCATTCTTCCTGAATCAGGATATGAAGAAAGTATTTTTTAAAGACATATTTAATTTATAAAAAAATTTAAACAGCTGTGATAGTCGAGTTTGCAAGTAAGTGAGAGCTGTACCAAAGCTATCAATGAGGGATTTTACCACACTTTATGATAAGGCTGCTGTACTTTTCTTGTGCAAAGCATTTTTCAAGGTTTAATTTAGTGCAGAGGAAAAGCACATGCAGTAATCTCACCAACTTTCATGAAACTGAGTGCTTGTTTTCTAGCCAGTATTAATTGCTGTGCTGCTCACACATTCTGAAGGGAAATACCCATAAGGCTCCCATCCCACTGAGGCAGCCAAGGAAACAAAGTTGATACAGCAGTAGGCTCTCTGACTCCAGGGGTGTGTAAATAGCACAATTACTCCTAAAAGAACTATACAGGGTAGGCATGCTACTTGGAAAGGCTTCATGTGATGTGCCAAAGGTCAAAAAACCAAGAAACTTGACAAAGATCTAGTTGACAACTATGTAAAATATGCTTTTGTATACATATGTATAAATATTTGTCTGGGATTTGATGCTGCAGTTTACAAGGGTATTGGTTATGCTTACTGTCCTTAACTACTTTTCAAGTGATATATGTCAAGTGATATATGTCATATAACCCCATGCTAATGTGCAGTGGTGACAGAAAGTTCTGGGTGAAAGCCCAGAGCATACATTCTAAATTGCAGAAATACCAGCTCTTGGTTTTGTGGTACCTTTCATCAAAGCAAAGGGATAAGTAAAAATGAAGCTTAACACAGGCCAGTATGTCCTACAGTTGGACTTTGGTATCAGAAGATTAAAATTTCCATGGGATACTTATTTCTACTCATTTGCTTCTTTGCTTGCTGCTCTTCAAAATGGCACAAAGTGACCTGGGAGCTTTTCCACATCTGTACTTTGATACAGTGTAGCAGATAGAATGCCTGTCATTTCTGTAGCACTCTTGACTTTAACTGCTGCAAATGGGAAAAAAAAAATCTCCCCGCAGTTTGGTAATCCAGCATTCGCCACAGTCTTGATTTATAATTCTGGTTTCTGCCTACAATACTTAGATTCTTTGTTAATTATTTATCAAAGCACTCATGCCCGATGCTAGACCATATCAAGCCTAATCACCGAGAGATGTCCAGACAAACGCAGTTACTAAGTTAAAATATTTCTTTGCTAAGTATTGTAACTAAGGGCATAAGATACTCCAGCCATACTGGAGGAGTCCTGGAGCATCATCTCTGTCTGCAGTCAGGGAACTTACCACACTTGCTGCTTCCACAGCCCACAGGTATTCCCAGTCAGATGGTCACAAGGGAGAGACCACTTACTTCACTGCACTGCCTGCTGCTGAAAGGAAATGCACACTATAATTCCCGCCTTTGTTTTCCTCTCACAGAATTTCCAACGACATCATTTTCTGCTTACATATTCTGCTAAAAATACAGAGTAACCCATCTGAGCTGAGATCAGGTTCACCTTAGCTGTGGCTGCGGAGAAAGGGAGAAGGTAGGAGGAGGGGGGCGGCCAGGCAGCACGGGCACTCTGGCACGGCGGGAAGCGACACACGCGCCACACTCCCAGGCTCCGGTTTCCTGCACCTGCCAGCCTGCACTGGAACTGTGCTGCTGCCGTAAGGGAACGGGGATCTCTGAGCTTGCCTTCGTAACTTTCAGGAAACTAGGAAATCAGATGCCTGAAGATTATAAACAAACTGACAGATTATATTCTTTGCCTCTTGCATAACATGGCAAGTAAATTTAGACTGGGCAGAAGCTGGAATTAGGAAAAACCTGAAAATCAAAAAAAACTTGTGAAGTGTTTGAGCCACCCTGACACTTGGCTAAATTAAGATACTGTGCCTCCCCATACTGAGCTATTTTAAACCAAACTTCTTGGCTCTGCTAAAAGCACTCTTCTTCCACTTCACATTATTGTTGAAGTAAAATACATCAGAATTATTTCTAGGTAATTCAGTTGAGAAGAACACTATCAAAAGAGTTAGCTTTCATGGAACAAAAAATATTCAAATTCTCGAGGTTTCAGGTCCCATTTCAGTACATTTAAGATTGTCGATTGAAAACATAGTCATGTCAGCTGAATATCACATCAAGACCAATATGACAAAAATAAACACCAGCAGTATAAAAAGGCCAGAGAGGTGATCAAGTCGTCCTTGCTTTATTCTCATAACTTTTTATTCCAGAGCACTCAAGAGTTTGCATTTAAAAATAGGCAGAGCAGGTGTGAGCATGGACATACATGCTGGAAAAAGGAACTACTCTGAATTAGTCCAGCTTTTGCCAGATTCAATGACTGAAGCACATGTAGCAGAAAAAAAACCCCAGATTAGTAGGAGGGGAGATTATATTTACTTTCATACAGGAATGAAGAATGTGAGCTAACAGAGTTTTTAAGTGATCCACAAAATGGGCACAGCAGGAAATACTGCCTTAGTCTCAGTAGCTTCCACAGGTCTGTCTGCAGAAACGCAGAACACCTTGTAATGCTCCTGTACATGATGTTTTTATTTGCCATAAGTAGTTGGATATTAGTAGATCTACACGGTATTTTGGCATCCAATAGGACTGACTCTAAATTAAATGATATACATATTGTTTTCATCTGAAACATTTTCTCTCTCAAATTCACACCTGGAGACAGCTGTTTTTGTAGTACTGCTAATACAAATATGAATGGTTGAAACATTTTGAATATATATTTGGGAACTTTCCCAGGCTTGCATGAGTTAAAGGAGAAGGGCAGATGCCTTTGGGACAGTACGATTTCTCCACATTTGGCACAGCTCTTACATAAGACATTGCTAATCAGAGCATTTCCTGAGCGTTCAAGACATAGCACAGGTTCACCTGGCTGATTGTCACCACTTAGGTGTAACATATATCTGTAAATAGTGCTGTTCACATCCTTATAGATGTAGAAATAAAAAAAAGACATGTTCATGTCTCCCCCTCCCTCTGGGAGTAACAAATGACCTTATTGTTTCTTGCTTTGCTGACACTTCTGCCCTCAGCTTCCGAGATGCCAGCCACACTGCTCTTTTGCACAGATTAAAACCATTATGTTAAACTCAGAACAAAGGATTCACACTCAGCTTGAAATTTGCTGCCTCTAAAGATCTCAGGAAACATATGCATCTAGAACTTTGCCTTGTTGCCTTTTTTTACTAGCTATATTAGTTGGTTAGCTAAAGATCTTTTCAAATCTTCCCAAGTCTTTTAAGCAAGTTTGAGACACTTCATTGAACAGGTATTAGAAAAGAAATTGCTGTCTTTGCTACTGAGTTGAAGTAATGGGAAAAAAGGAAAGAACACTAGAAATAAGAAAACACTGCAGGAGGTTCTGAGTGTGTTGTTCTTGACATAAGGTTATGCAGTAAATAACCTCAGTTGTTTGAATTGTAGCTATCCTACCTTGTTGTTTTTTTGGTTTTTTTTTTCAAAACAGAATCATTTAGTGCTTTCTACAGAGTGTTTGGTACCATGTGTAACTGCCAGCACTGACAGTGCTGCTGGAGTCAGTTACGTGCAGAGGCTGGAAGGCAAAAGTTGGGCAGCTGGGATGCTTGGCTTGTGGATGGAAGTTGCCTAAGAGGCACATGGCTGGTTAATGGTACTGAGCTCTTCTCTGGATCTCACACACACTGTCACATCCAGGCAGTAGGTAGGACACACCAGCCCTGACGATGGCTTGGACACCTGGGAGCCTCCCAGATTCCACCTCTGCAGCCTGTGGCCCAAAATGTGTCCTGATGTGATCTGTTGTGGGCAAACAGGAGATGGATCAGAACTGCCTGGCTTTAGCTATCTGCGATGTGACTGTGTTACAGACACCTTTCTTACTACCCTGGTGGCTGCGGTAAACAATGAAACATGAAACAATAAAACAATAAAAAATGAAGAGAATGTTAAAGGAGCTAATGAAAGGACTAAAGTTACAGCACAGACAGGGAACAATTTTGAGGCATAGTACAGCCCAGATTTTCAAAGGTCCGTAACGTTTGATTTCAGTACTTTTGTACTTTCAGTACTTTTTTGTGCCTGAAACGGATACAAAAATCCTTCAAACTGGAGCCTAAACCTGCCTGTGACCTAGGCAAACCCAAATAGGTGTGTAATATAAAGAGATTTGCATTTAAACCAAATCAAAGACTATTACAGGCAGGGAAGCAAGACAAATAAGCAACAACAACATATTTTAAGTATTTTATCTTGCAAACATACAACATGATACAGTTGTATCAGGGATTGAAAGGATGTAAATCTACTATGGACCCCTAAATCAGATTCACTGAGATAAAAGGAACATCCTCTCCCAGTTTCCTGGCAACCAGTCAATACAAACACAAATAAATAGTACAGAAGCTAACACAGAATGTGCAAAAAATATCTACGTAAAGTTATTCTCTAGTAGATGACTATTTTTTTTCTGAAGATTTATGTGTCACCTTGGTACATGGATGTCTTGGTGATTTAGAGGAGCAACTAGCTGCAACACTGGAATTCACACAAGTAACTCAAGAAACCTCAGGATGGCATCTGCTCTCTCCTCAGTGTATTCTGAACCCTGCTATCTGAGTTCACTGCAAGCAGGCCAATGCCTGACTTGGCAGGTTCTTATCTGAATTTGATATACCATAAATCACATTGTGGTGGAAAAACTGTGGAACTTTCTAGACCTCGTATTTCTGACTATTTGCTATCCAGTGGCCAGGAAACAGCCAGCTGAGGAACAGCTGTGTGGATGATGAAGCATTTGATATTATGTGGTAAAATACTATATGGAAGTACGCAGCCAGAATCTTGCTGTGCCCTAGTTTTTAAGTTTGGCTCAAGTACTGGACCACTTATGAAAATGAGTTTACTTTTCCACGGTCTTTCCTATTGCCTGCTGTATCAAGTAAGCAATCTAAGATCTCTCCCACCTGAATTTATGATTTGCCTTCCCAAAACATGACAATCAGTCATTTAGTCTCAAAGGTCAAATGCTAGGATGGTTTTACAAACAAGTAATCTCTGTGGGTGATGTATGACAGGCATAGGGTCACTTTTCTTTCTGAAATATGTGAACAGGAAGCATTATTCTCAGTTTAATTCTGGAGAATAAAGATAAGAGGAAATAGCAATGAACTTCTGGAAAAATAAAAGAAAATGAAGGGTGAGGCTTCCTAGCAGCAGTGGGACAATTTTTGATAGTAAAAGAAGCCAGTATCTAGTATGTAAGGTTTTAATATCCAGGCTTGCCAGTCCCAAAAGCAGGGTGAAACTGCGGTTAGAAATTAGCTGAAGCCAAATTTATAGCCAGCTAAGGCAAACAGAGGATATGGATTCAGTTGATTAACTTAGTACACTAAAGCAAATCTGAACAAAAAGCCTACAAAAGAAACAAACATGAGCTTGTTCCAGCTGCCTCCTCTGTCTGAAGATATAGGTCCTCTTTGTGCTGCTGGTGCAGATCTGAAGAAGAGAAAACAAACAGGATGTTCACAGCCCAGAGCTGAGTTAGGATTCTTTTAAATATCAGGGGTTTGTTGCCAAGGGTGAAGTCTGTGGTCCAAGTGCTAAGCTAGAAGTTTCTTTATATAAGCCTGCCAACGGATTCCCTTTGGCTGCTATGATTCTGTAAACAGAATATCTTTGCAAAACCCTGGGAACTCTTCTTTCTACCTTTACACAATAGCCTTCTTGTCTCTCCACATCCATTTGCTGTCTCTGGCCTTATGCTTGTGATTTGATAATGCTCTTCGAGACAGCAGTGGTCTTGGAGGACTGTATTTTCACCACTTGGTACAGCAGTATCCAGATCCACTTCTAAGTCTCCCTGACACTGCAATAATGCAAGTAATACATACCACCACTAACAGGTTGCATCTGGCTTCCTTCCTGCTTACATTTGTAAGCCATCTATGCCATCTAGTGGGTATTTTTCACTCAAAAGTTTTTTCTAACATAAGGGTGTCACCTTAACAAGCCGAAGTCCAAATTTGACTCAGCAGGAACATAGTTCAAGTCTGGAGAGGAGTTAAGGGGCACTACCACTATGCAAGAAGCCCCAAGTACATCAGAGCACCTTCTAGGCCATCCTTCTGCTGCCCTGACTCAGCTCTCTCCTTTGCTATGACAATGTATCAGGAGTTGTGCTGACATAAAAAGTCACTTGTCCAACTCTGATGTTTTTGGGCTCAGGACATTATTATCTGGAGGCTGAGAGGGCAGCTATCAGCCTTGTAATAGCAAGTAGCCCTCATGCAAGGGGATGCATCAGAGCCTGCATGCCTGTTTCAGTGTTTCTTATGGAAGTATGAACACTGAGAACACATACTCTGCAAAGGAAACTTTTCCTAACAGATACACCCTCCAAATAGTGATACCCCTAGTGAGCAAACTGCCCCTATGTCAGTTGATGGACCATCACAGAGCGGGGATCCATCCACACAGAAAACGTACCCAAGAAGACAATCATCAAATAATTTATATGCATCTGCTTAAGGCTCTTTCTGAAAAGGCAGCTAGTTTCAATGGAGGTGGTGTTATTTACTGCAGAGAATTAAGTGATTTTGGGAAGAATGTAAGTATTCATTGGCTTGTAGTATTTAAGTTGCTTTAATTTCAGGGAGAGGCAATGATAGTTTTGCATTCAGATTGGGAAGCTCTATTGTGATTTGGGATAGATAGGAAACGAATCAAACTTATTACAGTGCCATGCATACAGGATGGAATACAATGCTCATGAAGGAAACAAGCAAGGAAACTTTTCCCAAGAAGGACTCAGCAGTTACCCCAGGAGAGTGTGAGACTGGTGTTTCAAACACAGCAGGGATTATGTTACTTTAAGCACCGACATGGGTGGGAAGGAAGGAGCGGCTGCTCCCCTGCTTACACGCTGCAAACGCCAAGTGGCAATGCTGCAGAACTGCATGCTCATCCCTTAGCTGAAAGGAAAAACACGGTAACGGTTCCCAAAAGCCTTCTCAACCAGGTTTCCTCAGCTGAGTAACATACCCATGTCACAAAACTTTGAGAAAAATTATTTAAAACCTGGGAGAGGAGAAAAATCTTCCGTTAAGAGCTCACAACATTGTATTTTGCAAAGTCCTGTGAAGTGCTTTTTCTTCCAGTTTGTTAATATTGTCACTCTGTTCACAGCTATTACTTTGAAGGGGATAACTGTATTTTCCGTTGACATGTAAACAAAAGCCTTACAATTCAGTGGCAGAAAAAGGAAATCCTATTTTAATCTTCTGTGCAAGTGGCATTTTGTAACCAATCAAAGCCTTAACAGGAAGTCTGTGCTATGATCTAGTGCCTAGAAGAAGTCTGGAGCTATCAGTGGTATCTATAAACCCACCATTTTCATACTATTTGTATGCTGGTGCTAGGAAATAATTTGCATGTGAGAAGAAATGTTGCATGGCAAGGTGAGTAAAAGTTTTCAGTGACCCGCAAGAACAGGGTATACTCACTTTCTCTGTAAGTGTGTACCAAAAACTGGACACACGTTACTGAAGGTGACACCCACCTCCTTTTCTGTGCTGCATGGAGCACTACAGCCCCTCCCCAGAGGGCGACAAGCCGGAGTTGCACCTCCCTGTTGCCATTACCAGGGACAGGAAATCAAGACTTTCACAGCAGAAGTTATCATTGCACTATCACATAGGTATTAACAAACAAAAATGTGCATGTGCTTGAATAGGGAAGAAAGGACAGTAAGAAATAAAGCATGGATTATCTATAAAAATAATTTAAATAGAAAACAGTGTTTATGTATCTATATATGCTACAACATTCCAAACAGTGAGGAAGTTCTCATTCAAATGTTCAAGTATCTTATGTGTACTTATATATGCAACAGCATATAAATTAAGAAACATAGTCAGAATTGAAAACAGTAACCGTTACTGTAAATTCACTGAAATACATAATAAATTAATTTAATGCTCCTTAAATAATAAAGATAAATATGGATAAGTAGAGAGTTTGGGAGTAATGCTTGCTAATTAAGAAGTTGTGTCTTGGATGTAATCTGCATTCTTTGTAGATAACTTACTGGCCCAAAGTAAATACACTTAAATATAGAGATTAATTTTCATACAAAATGGAAGATTAAAAGGAAACTTCCTCAAAATTTAGAACTGAAAATTCCAGTAGCTGCAGAAATGTCCTTTAGATCTTTTGCCATTTGATCTATAGTTTGATTATTCGAGAAATGATATTAATGAAAGCAACTTCCAGTTTGTAATAGATTTTATATCAGAACAGTGATATGTACAAACTTCACATCATCAGTGATATACAGTGTTACTGTGTGATCAATGAGAACCCATTAACACCTAATTTTGAACAGCAGGTGCTCACAGACAGCTGTGCACAATTTGTGACTAGAAATTGCTAACTCAATCCACAGTAAGTAACAAATTCAAGAACACTGTGTATTGCATAGGGATGATATATAACAGGTGGCAGAGGTGGGATCTGTTGAACCGTTGACTTCTGCAAAATTTATTCAGTTGTAATGACACTGAGGATAGGTTGAACTTCTTTTACTTACGATGCAAGGGCACACTTAGAATCATCAGGATTATCCAGGCAGAGTAAGAACATTACAGATCTGTGAAAATACCATTTTATTTAGCACCTTTCAGGCAGACAACTGAGAAAAAAACCATGAATAAATGAAACAAATTCACAGTATTATCACGTTTAAATCTTCCCTTCATTAAATTTATCTTACCATCTATGGGAATGACTAGAGCTGTGAAACCCATTGTGAATAACTGGTAATCCTGCAGACATTCAAGAGTGTTTTTAACTGTTGTTTGGATTTTGAATCCAAACACATGAGGCCATCTTCTGTGTCTGACATTGTGTAAGTGCAATGTTCCACTCAATCATACAATAAGAGGTAGTGTTTTGCTCAATTCACAACCAAAAAATGCCAAGTCTGAAAAATGTGACATCATCCCTCCAACATATCAGTTCCTCCCAAAGATACAACATTAATGGCACTTCAGTATTGAACAGTAAGAAGCAAAATAGATAAGGTGCTTCTGCGAATACAGCATATTAATAAAAGGTTTTCACTTACTTGTTATTGTCAGTGCAAGTGACATCATAACCAAGGGTTTTCAGCCTGGTTTCTAATGTCTTTACACTACGAATTCCACAGGAATCTCTGTGAGGAAGGATTTCAATATTATTGCAAGTCTTTTGTTACATAATTTCTTTTCACTGATCTTGATGGAATTAGTAAAGTAAATCCCCATTACTTTGCCTCTTTTGTATTCCATAACACCTCCAGAAGAATAGTGTACATTGCTATTTATGCTTCATTTGCTTACGTTACAGTTGTTTCACAATTTATCCTTAGTTTACAGAGTCTGGAAGATTAGCTTCAGCCAGTGTAGCATTTTCAGATTCTATTAACCAATAATCCCACATTTAATATTTCACTAGACAGAAAAAGACCTAAACAATTTTGTAAAATAGTAAGTGTTTTGTGCGTAATATTCTTTGGCAACTATTTAGGTAGTGGTAAAGTTGATGCTACCTGTCCTTACGGAGTAAGTTTGTTATAATAAATGAGGATTACACTTGTTGTTAGGAGCTTGTTCTCTCTCTGGAATGTTGAATAATAGAGAAAAAAGCCAGAAACAATCCTAAACACGGCTCCTGTTTCTAGCACTGATTTTTTAATTTGTAGTCCAAATAGCATAAGAAAGTTTAGCATAATACAGAACCCACTGAGACCTTTAAACTTGCACCAACATAAAGTATTAAGGCCAGTGCTACTTATCTGCTGGGCAGTAAATACCCATGACTAAAGAATTATATGGAGACCAACAAAACAATTGTTGAAAACAATTAATAAAAATACACAAATACTCCCATGTACCCATTAACTGAAAGACAAATTAACATTCAGTGCTTAACTTCTCTTTGCAATAAGGGCAACTTTTGCAAAGATGAGCTGTATGTTTTTCCCTCCCAGAGGGTATGATTCTTTGATTTAGAGAGACAGGCTGAGAAATGCTAATCTGAACTATGCTACATGGACTCCACAGCATTGTGGTAAAATACACAACAGACTGTTCTGTTTGGACTGATCAGTTTTGTTATATTTGTTTATTACTTATTTGTTTGTTTGCTTTAATTAAATTACCAGCAAAATTAAACACTTTTAAAGCCTACATTTTATTACTGGATTAATTATTGAGAGAAAAGGAGCCCCCTGTTGGTATTTGCCTGCTTCTACAAATTTTCAAGCAGTTAAAATGGTTTAAAATGAAAAGAATGCATATGGCAAGGTGAAAGAAATATCACTCATCAGCACTTAATCTGAAATTCAGAATGACTCTTAGTAAAACTGTTCATGCCCTATCTTCATTCAAGGTCTGAGATCCACACACATATCTAACCAAGAGCTGGCTTCAGATCTAATACTAGAATTTATTTCTATGGCAGGTTGTGTCTTCTGTGTTCACGAAAGCATCTAAAACACTTTAGCTGAAGTAGTAGGCAAATATAATCAAACAGAAAGATAAGGTGAAAATTTAAAGACAGGTCCAAAAGGGAGAACCTAATTTTTTTTTTTTGGAAGATGTAACTTACACATCTGGTCCTTCAATATCATCCACAACCCAAATGACAATTTGTGAGATTTTGCTTTTCTGGAGATTAGGTATTTCATAATCTGCAAAAAAACTGATTCAAGAGAAAAAAATTTAGAACTATAAAGAACATGAAAATTAAATAGTCTTTTCCTCCTCTGCATTAATGAATTCACCTAAAAGTGAACAAGAATGAACTTTTAAAAATGCAAAAACAAAACAAAAAGCATTTGATACTTCCTCATAATATCTAATCTAAGAAGATACGAAATCTAAAGGTTGATTTTAATGTCTGTAGATTGATTTTTTTTTTTTTTTTTTTTGTGGGATGCTGGCATTTCAAAGCCAGGAATTTCTAACCCTTTCAGCAAGACAAAGTGTAATGATTTCCAGCCTTTTAGGGCTTTTTTCCTCAGAAAGCTTATGAGGGCTGTGTCCTCACTGAATACCTGGTCCATGTGTCTTCTTAAATGTCTATATCAGCACTACAGTGTCTCTTAGCCCTTTTAACTCTTCTCAGACCTCCACAGAGAAGAAGGGACTGTCAGATGCCACTTCCTGGATGAGACCAGCAGTGACAATGTGGGTTTGTCCTCCCAGTGCCTTCAGGCAAACTACCAGGGCTCTGATAAGGAAGCCCGGGACATGTGTCGCTTGCCAGTGTCTGTTGGCTCATGAAGTCAGCAAGTTATTTTAAATTTCTGGAGAAGTGGAACAGGAGGATGCAGATGCCAAAAGTTGCTTTCTCTGGTCAAATCTGGTACGGCGGTGGCTGACCAGAGACCAGTAGCAGCAACAGCAGGTTTGCCTATCTGTCCAAGGTGTCCAAGCCTGTCCAAAACAGAGTGAATATATAACAAAAGATAAAGATTCCAACTCCTTTACTCATTCATGCATATGTCATTGCCAGAAAAAAAGAAGCTTGCTCCCAAATTTGGAGAAATCTTTAACTAGAGGAGTCAGAAACCATGGAGGAACAATGTACAACTGACTTCAGTAAAACCCATTTTTGAACTGCCTACTATTATTAAAGAAATCTGCCAACTAAATTCATACTGTGTGAATGAGAAAAGTTATTTTTCCACGAAATGAGAAATAAATCTTAACTGAAATGATATCAGGTGATGAATTAAGCGTACAAACTGTAAAAGTGGATAAACTTTGAAAGTGGCTTTGAAACATCTGAAAACAGACCATAGAGATGGTTAGGAAGACAGGCAGATCTTTTAGATTACCTTCTGCTATTAATTATTCAACTTCCAGCGTCTTCCAAACATGAGCTCTTTAAAAAAATTCAGTCATAAATGGACCAGAAGATACACAGCAAAGAAAACAGAGTAACTGGCTTTGTTTTCTCTTTGGCAGGCTGTGTTCCAGTGGTGATTGCACTGGTTAAAATACCACCAGACTGGCAACCCAGGGAACTGGTGGAATTAATTTGTGTGTGAGATGTTTCTGAAATAAGGAATCTGTAAATTAACAGAAATAAGGAATCCGCTTCTGAAATAAGGAATCCATACTAGATTCTGGGTATTGGCCTGCTGCCAGGTATTACCATCTGCAGAAGATTTGATCCCAGCTGACCACCTGACCAACCCAAGGAGACTGTATGTCTTTGTGATTAGCTGAAAGCTGTGTACAGAGATGGACGTTTTGGGGGACAGAGTAAGAAGTTAGCAGGTGTTTCGGAAAAGATGGTTCTTGTTTCTCTCCTATCTAAGGATAAAACTGCCTTTTCAATGGTCATTTTTAGTCCTCAGTGAACACAGAGGAGGAGGAGGATCTCTTCTATGGGTTTTTAAAAGATGTAATTTTTTGATCTGCCTTGGACAGGACAGTTGCTGAGGTAATGAAAGATGCATTTTTTACCACAGTCACTACGGACACAAAATAAAAGTTCTAAAGGGTGTACTTTTACAATAAATTTTGAATGTAAGCTTAGACGAACTTCTGCACGGTGGTACACTTGTGAATCAGGAAAAATACAGTTGTCCTTAATATAAAAGGAACTACGGAGAATAGGAAGCTCATCTTTGCTATTATCCTCCTCAACAAGATTTTTTTTTTTGCTTTCTGAAACCATAATAGATTTCAAACTACTTCCACTTTTGGTCATGGAGAAATACTTTCCCTTTCGAACTTACCAAGTTTGCTCCTAGGCCTGACAAAAGCTACACTCCTTGTAACAATATCCTCTACTTGGACATGTCCCTGAAGAGAAATTTTGCTAACACTCAGCTTTTTGAAGACATACACATTTTGCCACAGTATATTGGCTGACTTGAAGGCAGCTTTCAAAGAGCATTCACCCTGCTTGCCACAGCAGTCTGTAAAATGCAGGAATTGAAAGGATTGTTTCCATCCACTACATGTTAATCCCTTCAGCTAGGGACAATTAACAGTTGTCCCCAGAACTCAGCAGACTTTGATGCAACAGGTTCTTTTAGCTACATTTCCCGTGCTTTGGGCAGTGGAAGACCCAAACAACTGGTTGACTTTTCTTTTTTGTAGTCATCAGACTCTGTACAGATAAATCAGTCAGTTTTCTTACCCTGGCTGTGGATAAGCTCCTCCTTCTGCAGAACCATTCAACAAGACGTGTATCACCCCAGAGCTGTGCTGTGCATACTGCAATAGATAACAGTGCTTGTCAGATCTCACAGATTTGTCATATGACTCGTTATTTTATTGCAAACAACACTGACCAAGGAAAGAATTTTACCACGAAGACTATCAGAACTACAAAAATAATACTAGACTAGCACCCTAGCAGGTCATGGCAGTAAAAAGGACAGGAACCAAACAGACCATGGTTTAATTCCATGGTTCTTCTCAAGTTATTCTCCCACATCTTATCTTATCTTCCCATAAGTAGTTTCTTCAGCACAAGAAGAAAGCATTTTGGCATTCTCTGTTGAGTTTGATCTGTGAGTAAAGGGTTTTCACCAAGGCTGTCAAATATCACTTAGGACCTGTAATCAGCAGACACTCAATGTGCTTACTGTGCTTAGTATATTATATACATTTATATTAACAAAGCTAACAGAATCTTAACACATTATCTAGCTAAGGTTAAAGTTAGGTTCTTCTTGCTAAAACATTGCAGCCAGTCTAAAACAGTGTAATTGTGCCAGAGGAAATAATCCAGCAGAGTTACAGGTTTAAATCTGTTTTGAACTGGCAATGTTTTCCTGAACCACCCCAGGCACACTCGCAGATGTACGAAGTCAGCACTAATACACTATTTACAGTGATTGACGCCATCCTCCAGAAAGATTCCACCGCATTGTTTTCACATTCCATGGTGGTAGGGCAGGATTCATAGTCCAGTCCTGTAGGAAGGCATGTGATTTGTGCTATTAAAGAGATGATAATGACTATAAAAAGTAACTTTAGAAAGCAACTAAATATATTTGTGCATTACTCACTGAACCCACAAGATTGTTTGACACAGCACTGAAAGCTGACTGTCGTGTTTTTTTCAATAATTTTCCATCCTTTGTAGTTTACACAAACAGTGACATTCTGTGGACTCAGTAATTTGGCTGAAGTGGCTCTAACTCTGTTCCTGGGATGCAGAGAGCTCCAGGTTCAGGTGACTGAGAAGGAGGTTTATCTCCACTGCAGTACCATTTAGATTTCACTGTGCGCTCCCCTGACTGCAGTGTTAAATATTCGCACAGTACAAGAGAGAACGAGACAGTGAAGCTATCCCTGATTTTCCATGGGGCAAGAGCAAATTCCGTTTCTCCAGAACACAGCAGTCGGTCTCCATTATGGTTTTACAGACAAATGTTTAACATAGCACTCATGGTCTTACCAGGGCTGTCTGCCTGCCCACACCAGTTTAGAAAATCTGCGAAGAAGCCAAACAGAGTATCACCCAGAGACATGTAGCGACGTCCTCTGTCAGCATAGCTATTGACTAGTAGCTGATTATTTTCCCAGAAGAGAGACTAGGAAAAAAAACATAGAGAAGAAATGTACCAACACCTGGGTGTGGACACAATGAGACTACGGGGTACTGAAAACAGTTTAAAACATGTTTTGGTATTTCTTTCAAAATCAAGCTAATAATCAGAAATGTTAGCTATCTCTTTAAAGGAACAAAGTTTTTTGTTTTACAGAGGCATAAATTCTGATCACAAGTGACTTGAGGGACAGTACTAGTTTGATGAGAAGGGATATAGACCTATTTTAAATACAGTTAGGCCAGCTTTGCCTGTCTCAGCAGACAGATCTAAGGGAAGGAGAAAAAAGGAAGATATTTATAAGCCAGATATATGTTAACAGAAATCTCTCACGCTGCTATGTTGGCTTATGGTGTGAAAAAAATCATATGTCTAGATGTTATTTCTGTGTTTGTGGAACTCCTCATGAATTAAGCTATGTTGACAGTGGTATTTGTTGGTTTAGCTTGTATCAGTTAGAAATGAGGATTAATTGTGCTAGAGGAAAAACTGCTTTAAAGCACAACACGTCTTTCACACTTTCACAGTTCGTTGCAATTGCCAGCACATCAAACCCTTACTGTTTTCTGGCCTAGAACAAGGTCCTCTCTCATTTCTGCTTTTGCTTGTTCAGTATGTCAATGTTTAACATGTCATTGCCATGAGACTTCGTTGCAAGGAGTAAAAGCAAAAGATGATAGCAGGCACAGCATTTGCAGCCAGAGCACCTAACTTAAGGAAAAGCAGGAAGTTCAGGGACTATGGCACAGCTCCCAGCACAGCAGGAAAAATGGGGGATCTCTGTAGTATGAAAACAGAGACATTCCTGAGAAGTTACTGCATAAAATAAATGGAGCCAAATACATTGAAACATGCCATCGAGTCTGTGTCTAGTTTATAAACTATAGGCAGGTCAAAAAGAATGACTCACAAGTCAGCCACAGAATGACTCGTCAATTTTGAACTGTGTCACGTAAAATCTGTTGTATGTCACAGGGCAGTTAACATAAAAAATTATTACCTTGTTAGGCGGAATTGTGTGCAATGACAGGTTGATAAATAATTCATAATCCTTAGGTTGAATGCTGCAAGGATCCTTGTTAATAAATGCATTTTTAAATGCTTCCCATATCTGTGAACAATTCTTCTCACTGTAATCATTGAAACAAACAAATAGCAAAATCGTTTTTTCAAAGCTGAGCAAGAAAGTTACTTGTTCTTAACTCCTTCAAATACCCAAATTAAAATCCATATAAGGTTAAGGCAGAAAACTGAATTCAGGGTGGTAAAAAACCTGTAGCTCAGGAAGAGCATAGAGATCTTGCCTTCTGAGTCATAACTGCAGCAGATAAGGAAGAAGTAGCAAGGAAAATATTAGCATTTACAGTGTGGAATTAGAAACACATTATGATTCAACAAAAATCTTAGTAGGTATGGTATATACAGTGAGTTTGCTATCCAGCACTGTAGAAATACTGAAAAAAAGCTTTCTTTGAAATTTTCTAGATTCAAAAAGCCATTTCAAATAAACCATAGCTAAATATCCAACACTGCTGGAATGCAATATTACTCTTAAAAGGTCAGATTCAAGTGCAGGATGAGTTGCTAAAAAGTTTTGATGGTAGAATAACGATTGTGGCAAAGAGATGCTTTCTTAACATGAATAGCTGTCATTGCAAAGCTCCAGCTTGAACAATAGTAGTCCTGATAAGTAAACCAAACTTTGTCGTTACAGTGTTTTGCTCATTTAGCATCATCCACGGACAGCACGGTTTCCGCTGGTACGGGTCCTTTAGGGAGCTGCTTTGTGGCACTGAATGTCACAGATACTTTAAAGGACCTCTTGTGATGAGATATGCAGGAAACAGATCACAGATTTTGTTACAGTAATCTCTGGTCATGCTTCTGTATATACTGCAAGCACATATAGACCTTGACCTGAAAATTTTCAGTGATGCAATATGATCCTTGATCAGCCGTTTCAAGGTTTAGACAGATTTACTCAATAAAAGGATTTGCATGCAATTTCTGATTTCAAGCAGTTATACTTTGGCTTTTGACAATTGTATACACTTAGGGCTCATTTTGCTAAAGAGCTTTCTACTCGAAGCACTTATGTCAGTACCTGTAAGTTATGATCAATTGAACTTTTAACATCTTTCTTGACAGTTGAATCCATCAGTAATTTTCTGGTTAATTCGCATATTGCTTTTTTTTTTTTTTCCCATGACTTCTCATCCAGGTTTGAACAGATTCTAAATCAAAAGGATTATTCTGCTCAAAACTTCTTAGCTGGCAAAAACACTTCTTGAAAGTAGGGTGGGGAAGGACTGCAGTTCAAGACAACTCCTTCTGATCTTAGTAGACACTTATAAGTCAGATTAATTTCATACTAGTTAGTTTAAAAATTGTTTTCAAAGCTTCCATGATATACTACAAATAAACAAATACGGAGGAAAAATACCACAGGAACATTTGTGTTATTTAGCGTACTCCTGTTAGGAAATGTCAAATATGATCTTCATTCAAATTCCTCACTTCTACATGGCCACAGCATTTTGTAAAATGCCTCTTTTAACTGCCATTTTGCATATTCTGTTTTTACACACGGGAAAGTTTTTCTGATGTTCCTATAAACATCGGTATGTTTTAACTATGTTGCAATGTAAAGGTAAGTTTTGCTAGCTTCCTTTATGTCAGCAAAGTATTTTTAGAAAATTTGCACATAAATTCGGAAGCAAAACCTATCCAGGTGGTCATGTCTATAAAAGCTAGCCAGGGGGCAACTAAGAAACAGCCAATAAAGAGAAAGAACTATAAATAATTAGAATATCTGTTTTGCACCTGTGCAATATGAAATTTCCATTTTGTTTGGATTACATTATTTGCTTATAGACCTAAGGGAAAGAGAAAAATCGCCACATTATATGAAATCAATTGTGTAGTTCTTCTACAATAATGCCATTTCTGGTGTAAATTCAGGAAATTGGTCCTAATGTCCTGCCTGGCTTCATGCTGTCCTGAGCAAGAATACTCTGATGAACATGCTCAAACTTCTCAATTTTAAAATCATATTGTGAAAATGTCACCAGAATTCATTAGGTCACAAAACTATCATAAACATGAGACATATAAAAATGCTTTCCAGAATATTGCATTTACATCTCTAAAAGTCCAAATCAGCTAAGGATACAGTTAAAATTTCTACAGTAACGATCCTTTATGTTGCTCACTTTAGCATATTCTGTATTATTGTTCATGTCCTGTTTCAGATATAAATGAAGTGAGATCTGTTAAGTCCTACAGGAGCCTACTGCAAGACCAGATTATGTACACAACTGTTAACTAAGTTCACATATTTTATATTAGATATTATATTTTAGGAATGTAGAAATCTACACTTAAAGTTTACTTCCACCTTCCATTGTGACATGTTTATAAATTTGTCAAGCTTGAACTGTTCCACTGAAATTCAAGCACTGTGTTATTTGCATTAGGACGATCTTTTTCCTTCATAAGAAACTTGAAAGAAAACACTTCTGATAAGTTAAGAGTGTTACTGAGCAGAAGTATATTGTTTTGCCTTTGTTAAAAGCAAAAAAAAATTGTTTTAAGCCCTTTATCTTCCTCTTTTGCAACAGGAACTGAAAATGGGATGTTGGGGAAATGAGGTGATATTTGCAATATTTAAGACAGCAATTCAATGCTACAGGAACCCAGCCAGGGCCCCTCTGAAAATACCTCTTCACACTATTAGGACAATTTTTTAGTGGCAGAATAAAGGGCTGAACTCCAGGATACTGTCCTTCTTACTTTCTTCCTTTTTACTGAAACCGTAACAATGCAAGGAAGACAGAAAAGTACTCATTTTAGCAAAGTGTGTGATTTACCTCCAGTTCTGTGTAATTCGCACAGCCAATGAAAGCTCACAGATAATCCTACTTGAGCAGTTGATTACTACTTGATTTTTCAGGTGGATAAGCTAAGCAGTTTCCTTCAGTACCACAGGATAGCTACGAAGTGAGGTGTTCCCCTTCTTACATGCCCTCACATACAGGCATGAAAGGCAAAGGTGGTCTTCCCAGGAGTGCTGTCAGTTTTGGTACTTCCAAAACACCATCCCTGTCATTTCTGTGTGGTGTTCTCCTTACAGAAAGTAGGGGGGGAGGGAGGGCGGGAGGAGGGAAGAAAGCATTGAAGGATTAAAAAGCTTGCCTTAGTTACACTACTTTACTTAAAATATTACATCCATCAAAGTTATTTTGTTATTTCCAGACAGCTACAAGAATGTTGGCTTCAACAGGATCACTTTCATGGCTAGAAGCATAACATCAGGCTTCTGATTAATAACCATTTTGTACAGATCATAAAAAACGAATCCAGAAACAAAACTTACCCAACGGCAGGGTTTACAATTCTAATATAATCATAGCATCTTCCAATGACAATATTTTCCAGGTTTTGAGTAGTACCTTCACCTTTCCATTTCCTTCCTTGCACTCCTGAGAAGCTGTTCATAAACAGAACAGAGACAAATAAAAGAGGAAGAAAAAGGCTCATCATCATGAATTCTTGACAATCCAAATTCTTAAAAGGAAAAAAAAAGAATTAAAAAAGGAGAGTTCAATGATACAATTAAATGGAAACCTGCAGTCTTAACGTTTAAATATTTTCAGTACTAGCTACAGCTCAGTACACAAAAGATACAGGCGGAAAAATAAACCTTGCTAGGAACTATAACCTAACTGTTTCCTGGAACGATTGCAGCACAGGGATACATCACTTCCTCGCGTCTAAACTATTCCCCACTTCAGAAAAACAGGCGACTTTTAAGGCCACCTGGTGATAACTGAGGAGAATTGCAGTACATTTCCTTGAAGGAAAAAACCCCCTTACGACTTGAATACTTAGGATGCCTTTGGTTCGCTTAATACTCGTTGCTGTGCTACGCTTTCCTGAACCATTAACAAATGCTTGCAAGCAAAAAAGAAAATCTAAAATATGCAGGTATAGCAACGGTAGTGTAAATATCCAAGTCCTCAAGTTATCATGTATCACACATAGGGGTAACATTAGTCAGCTCGTTTTCCATCTCTCCCCTGGACAGTGACAGTGACATTTTGGTGTGATGATATGTGCGTCATGTCTTCGTGAAAAAAACCTGCCTTGCAGTCATGAATCAATCATCACGAGAAACATAAGGATTAAGATTTGTATCCTGTGCAACGAACAAATGTCTTTAACTTCTGCTGTCATTCCCCTTCAGGTTCTTTTCCCTAAGTATTCTATTAGAACATCAAATGGCAACAATCAATCTAATCTTCAGAATAAATATTGTCTGGTATACACTGCTACAAATACAACCACATTATTTTTTTCCCTTCAAAAACCAAAAAAGTTCAACCTCCGAGTATTTTGCTTTATGGACTCACATTTCTGAGGAGCATGCTGGTTCTTTTCTTTCTTTCTATTAAGTATCTGTGCTTCAGTAAATATATAACTCTTTATTTTTTGTGTATTCACTTATGTCATGTCACACTTCCACTGATGCACTGGTACTCAGCGGGTGGATTTTACTGAGGGAAAAATCTTGCTAATCATTGAGTAAATTGCTGATGATGGATTTCTGCTGTAAATGTGACAGAAAGGTAACCAGTTGGTTCGCTACCTGCAGCAGAGTCTTCAGGAAAGCCAGATTTACTCAGAAATGGATATGCAGTGTGGTGCTTGATACGGTAGAGACACAGGAAATGATGTACTTTACTCCTGTTGCTTCTCTAATGCTTTTTCTTCCTATTTCTCTTCCTACCCTCTCTATGTCCATGCTGATAGGGCACCAGCACTTTAATCAAATGGTTTCAAGCCACTACTTCGGAATCAGGATTAGAGAGTGCAATAGTCCATGGAAGAACATTTTCTTTTATTTTCAACTTCGCTGCAATCGAATTTTGCCCAGTAATTTCAGGGTCCAACAGAAATGAGAGGCATCACTGTTGTGATCTTCTATACAGAAATGTGCAGAAATTGTCACTGATTTTTGCATCAAGGCTAAAACTTTTGCTTAAAATACACAGCGTAAGTTAAGAAGTCATAAAGACAGATTCTGAGTGTTCCCCCAAGTACACACTAGGTTAGGACGCAGTATCTTGGGGAAGAAGATGTGGGTTCCCCAAAACATAGACAATCTGTCATAACATCCCAGAGGAATTGGATCCAAGAGTTGCTGGGATTTCCATTTCAACCCCTGTTGAGCTTCCTTTCCTCACTGGCAACTTCTAGAAACACAGCATCCGGCCAGAAGGGCCTCTGATCTGGCTCAGCACAGCCATTTTTAATTCGTGTTCCTAGTTTTGTTCTAAATACTTCACATGATGGCTAAACTAACAACCTCCAGGGTTCCAGTGGTTTGACGGCCTTGAGAGTAAAACCTTAGCTCTGGCCTGAACTTGTCTACTTTTAGCTTCCAGTCATTGAATCGCATGATATTTTTTTCTGTTCCATTAATGAAGAATCCATCCTCAGAATCTTCTCTCCATGTAAATTCAAGAAAAAATTACCAAGTCTACCCTTAAAGTAGCCCATGAAAATTCAATATTTTAATCCCATTGTCAGGTAATTTCTCTTGTAGTATTGTAATTCACTGCCACAAACTGGCCGCCCATATTGTCTCCCTGTCAATTCATGGTGGATGCAGATCACTGTTCCTCGTTCTCTGTCCCCCTCTCTCCTAGAAGATGTTATTGCCCATGAAGCAGAGTCAGACAATTGGCAGCATATCTGCTCTGGAGATACTGTAGTTCACAAACCGAATATTAACCCAAACAACCATGAAATTCAGCATATTTTTACAGTCTGAAGCCCCGGAAGATGAGGAACCAACATATTCTCTCGTTATTTCTATCAGATGGGAGTGGTAAGTTCCAGCAGTAGGAAGGTGTAACAGGTGGGAACGTTAATCCTCCGTTACTACTCAAGCATGAATTTCTGGCAGAATAACCTCAATTCTGTATGACTACATGCTTTAGGCCTGCAAAAGAGGACCTTGAAACGGCTCATATTCACAAGCTCCTCTGCAAGCAGTGAACTTCAAACATTGTTTCTTACGGGTTTGTGTCTTCAGTGCGTAAGTCTGCCTACAGCAGGAACACAAGGTCTCGCCTGCTTCCTCGTGTGCCAGGGCACACTGTCTGTGACAGACATGCTCAGGCCCAAACCCAGAGCTCTGCGTACTAGCCAAGCAGTAAACACGACCGTGTGCTGGCTAGCCAGCTGCATAACACCTGTGCTTCGCCTTCCTTTCTTCCCTCATGCGTAACTGCTTTTTTTTTCCCACCCCGAAGTTGTAAGAATTTAACCTTCCAAGGTTTGTACATATTTGCAAATACAGCTAAGTAGGTCAGTGTGTTCAAAAGTCCTTTGAGGTGGAAAGGATTTGCGGAAAAGGAAACACCCAATACTGGAATTGCTTAAGCCTCATTTCCTTAGATAAAGAGATAAAAAAATTATTGTGCAATGTCAGCTAGATAGCACTCATAACATGATCTCTTCTGCTCAGTTCACTATTTACTACTTTTACCAGCATTTTATTCCCAACATTAGTATGTTGAGAAATACCGGACTAAAAGCTCACGTGACTTTGCTCAGAATTTCAACATGTTTACAACAAATTGCTTACACCTATGAACTAGCTAGCTGTAATACATTTAATATCTGTAACATAGTTTTTGTACAGTTATAGTTCTTAGTCAGAAAGGCCTGTTGCATCTATTGTGTGTTTGACAATGCACTTTGGTGACATTTACTGAACATTGCGATGCTGGTCGTCAGTTTTACTACACTACATGTTGGCTGACAGTTACACCTGTTGTCAAATCGATGTGCAATCTCAATTCTGCCAAGAGTTCCTGTTTACTTTGAAATGTTGCACAAGCAGATCAGTATGACAGGCAGGTGTTTCTAGTCCATTTGCCTTCAATATGAAACAAACAACTTTACTTGTGTGGCACAAATGCTGCAAAAGGTGGGGTGCAGATTTCCAGCTGCAGCCCAGTTTAGGACCCATTATACTTCTTCTCTCACAAACACCGGTTCATCCCCGCACATCTGCTTTATTCCTGAAGTTGTCACCTCCTCAGTGTATTTCAAGTGTTTTCTTTACTTCTGGTAAATGCACATTTTTAGTTCATTCTCTGCAACCATTGTGTTTTATAGCACAGCAGACTTCTTTCAGTTCCTAGCTTCTCATGGTTTCCTAGCTAGGTTAGCAGGAGATCTCTGTCTCTCTTGCTGCAAAATACAAAAAAAATCTTGCTTCAGAAATGCTGTCTCAATATCAGCAAAATGGTACTGTAAATTTTATACTGCTGTATACACAAAAAGATTTCCTAGGACCTTTCTTGACGAGGTCATACCGCAAATCCTGTGTCCAGTTCTGGGCTCCTCAGTTCGGGAAGGACATTGAGGTGCTGGAGCATGTCCAGAGAAGGGCAACAGAGCACAAGTCCTGTGAGGAGCAGCCGAGGGAGCTGGGGGTGCTCAGCCCGGAGGAGACTCAAGGGGGACCTTACTGCTCTCCACAAACACCCGACAGAAGGCAGTAGCCAGGTGGGGGAGCGGTCTTTTCTCCCAGGCAAACAGCAATAGGACAAGACGACACAGCCTTAAACTGCTCCAGGGAAGGTGTAGGTTGCACATTAGGAAGCAGCTCTTCACAGGAAGGGTGATTAGACATTGGAATGGGCTGCCCAGGGAGGTGGTGGAGTCCCCATCCCTGGAGGTGTTTAAGGAGAGACTGGGAGTGGCACTCGGTGCCACGGTCTAGCAGACAACGTGCTCGGTCACAGGTTAGACTCCATGACCTCAGAGGTCTTTCCCAACCTGACTGACTCTGTAAATTGTTTTTTACGTCCTCAAGCTGCTACCCTAGCGTTGCCAAGGCACCGGATTTCAAGTCGTGCAGTACGGCAGCTCACTTGAACGGGCCTGAGGCTGTGACTCGGAGGGGAGCTCATCGCCCACCCGGGAAGCCCACAGCAGGAGCCGCCCATGCCACAGAGGGCCCGGCGCCGCCGCTGCCCGCGGGAAGGGGCGGGGCCAGCCGCGCACGCGCGGGGC
>VZTA01016569.1:605945-680242 GCA_013398855.1 Mohoua ochrocephala
GGGCCTGGCGCTCCCGGGGCGGGCAGCGCGGCCCGGCCGGGTTTGTCAATCAGCCGGGCCGGGCAGGGCACGGGCGCCGGGCGTGCTGCCCGCTCACGGTCTGCCAGGGACCGTGCTTGCGGTTCTGTGCACAGCGTTCAGCTGGTGAGTGGCTTGAAGATACCCTAGGTGTGTTATTTTATTTTAAATATATGTAATTTTGCTCGTGGACAAAAGTAATTTTTATTGTTGCATCAGGGTAGTTAAGTAATCAAGGCTGTTGTGTCACCTGAAAGGCAAACTTCCCTGCAGCAGCTCTGAGTGTTGTGGGAGGGTTTTGGGCAAATACTTCACAGCCAGCACTCCTACTGAAAGAAGTTGTGCCTCCCATCTCCAGGCATAGATGGCTGTTTGGAGAACCAGATTGGCTACAGACATTTAAAAGAAGGGTGAAGTTACACGAGAGGCAGCTATAATAGCTTACTGCTGCCAGCAGCATGGGAAAGTTCATGCTTCCTTCCCGATTTCCACATGCCACCTTGCTCTGCTCTGGGATTCACCGGATCCTTTTGTGTGCCTATTCCATTTGCTGACAGGTTAAAGAAAATCTAGGGTTATTTTTTGTAGGGTTTGCTAACTGAACAGGCTGAGCACAGGGTCTATGGGGAGGAGAAGGGGAGACCTTGTGTAGTTTCTTTCACTTTGCCTTTTATCTGAGAGTATATTTGTAGTCAACTTAATCTGTGGCTGCAGAAAAATTTGTGATATCATAACAGACTGGATTTTATTTGAATGGAGACAAACACCAGGGGCTCCCCACTGACCCCTGGTAGCTGTTTCAGCATATTGTTGACAGCAGCTGAACAGGTTTCATTTAAACCTCCAGATCTTGTAGTCATTTGGATTTTATTCCTAGAGAGGCATTTTTGTCACTTTTATTGAGCCTCACACAAAGTTTTGACCAAATTTACCATGCCTGATAAAACTGCCTGGGGAGCAGTTACTGTTTTTCCTAAGTATTGGGAAATTTGATTAAAACTACCTAGTTTGTAATGTTTATAACATTTCATTTTCCAACACTTTTTATACAGGAATTTGCTTGCTCCCTTTTTCCTTTGAAGAAGTGCGAGCATGAAGGAATGACACTTTTTTTTTTAAGTGTTCAATTTTGCATGCTTTAACCCTGTTTCAGAACTTGGGGTCTGCGCCTTGCCTGTGACTTTTATAATGTTGGCTTTGCACCAGAAAAACTTCCAGATTGTTTTTGAATTTTCTTCTTGTGTGATTGAGATGCTGTAATTAGATAAGACTGTAGTTCTGCTTACATGGCAATGATAGTCTCCAAAGCCGTGCTCTTTATAAGTTTGCTTTGACCTTGAAGGTTCTTTAATTTTGTGAATTACATGTTCCCTATGTTCATCGGGTTCCCTGTACACTGTAATATAGTTGCTGCTAGTGTCTGAATTTAGTAAATTCCACCAAATGTTAGCGAGGGTGAAATGGGCTCATCCATGCTTTGCTTCTCAGGAGAACAATTCCGATGTTTCTGATGGGTAAAGTATGTAGGCACTTAAGTAATCCTTTGGGACAGAGACACACAAGTTTATTTTGTTCTTCCAGGACTTCACGTGAGACAGAACAGTAAATTGGACATTGAAGCGGGTTGGTGCTTTAGGAAAGTTATCCTACTTTTTTAGCTGTTGCTAGCAAAGGTCTCACTGTACCTTTGCTGCATTCTTAAATGGTATTTTTACCTGTGTTGTATACAGTGCCCTGGACTTGGATAATAACAGTAAGTAGAATTATGTTTAATAAGGAAATCCACACTGTTATGAGGTCTGTCTCCTACTCTGATGGTAAGAAAATTCGTTAAGTGCTCTGAGGATATCCCCCCTGTAGGTAGTGGAGTGCTACAGCAGACAGTCTTTATAGCTAAAATGCTTATCCTAATGCCTGACGTCATCTTTGCTACAAATAGAGCAGATTCTGTTTTCCCATCTCTAGTGAACCGTTCTTCGTTTTCAGAGAGATCTCGTGCTGGTTTGCAATTGTAGCCATGTCCTCCATCTTAGTTATGTGTTCCCTGGCTTAAGCAAACAGATTCATTCTACTTCATCACATGGGTCAGGCTTGCTGTACCTCAGCGGACTTGTTGCTTTTGTCAGGACTAAGCTGCCATTCTCTAACACTTTAAGCTATCTGACTGCTGCTGTTACGACTGCCTGCCTCTGTTGCTCCCATCAGCGCTTGAGGTGACTCACAAAGGCTCTAAACTGGCAGAAAACATTTTTTTTTTTCTGAAGCGGGTAGGTTTTCTGTTGATGTAGTGCTGCCAGCAACCACCGGTCAGAGCAGTACTGAAGCCAGTGGGAGGCAGAGAGTGGGACTGTGACAGCCAGCAACTAGATTGACTAAAGCTACTGTGAAACCTCAGCCTAATTATGTCTGTGTTTTCCTGAAATCTTGTGCAGAACGGGACAACGCTGGTGTCGAGTAGAGCAGATTTGTTGTTCTGCAGTCTTTTTTTAACAGCAGCATACTCGCTTTGTGCTTCTCTAATCCCATGCTTCTCTGAGAACTGATGCTCAAATTCCCTTTCCTTTCTCTCATTAGACTCCTATCCTGTATATAGCAGCATGCACTGTCCAAGTCGGTATGCTGTTGTCCAGTGAGGCAGTTTCTGTTGTCGCATTATGGTCTTGTGTTTTCTGCACTCGAGAGTGTGCCACTTGTGTATTACCAGCTTTCCTAGCTGTGCCTGAAAGTGTCGTATCTGTCAGGAACAAGGCAACACAGAGTTCATCTGATAACGAAAATCCCATTTTGGTTTGGCTGGACCCTGGTAGCTTGGGCTTGAGAGCACTGTTTGCAAGTGCTTGAGCTACCCTGCGATTTCCTGCAGACTCAGTTAGTTTGCTGTAAGCCAAAAGAGTACCAAAAACCATAGAGAAATCATGATCTGTAACATGTATCATTTTCCTTTTAAGAAGTGTGGTTATCAAAAGGAAGTCAGATTCTTTTTTCTAAACAAATTTGTGCTGGCCAATTGTTACGTCTTACAGCTTCGAGATCGGGACCACTCAAGTAGCAGACTCTGGGCTTCGTACAGACTGCGATTAAATTTTGGCTAGGCCTTCCCCAGAAACAAGACGCCTGGTGTTCCAGTATGGGACTTTAAACTTCCTGCTCTCTTGTGGAGTTACTGCAGCCACAGCATGTTTTCAAATCTTTGTGTTACAGAATTGCCCAGCAAGTGTAGGGTGCTTTAGGAACAGGAAAAATGGTTGCGCTCTTAAATGCTTTAGTGCAGTTATTGGTGTTTGATGACTTGTTCTCATATCTCTCTGTCTGCCTCTCAAAGCTAGTATGAGACTCCATACTGTGACTGAGTGGATGTAATAACTGGCTGCTGCTGGAAGGGTTAATTGCTGATGGTATCCTTTGTGCTTGTCTGGCCCCTTGATGAGCTGCTAGTTCATGTAGGGAACTGAAGCAAAAGGTGATGCAGTAGAACTGGCTCACTAAGAGGTCAAACAAGCTCCAGAACCAGGTTGTCAGTATGGGAGGAGGGAACAAGATGAACCATGGCAGGAGGGAGCAGCTGCCTTAATAGCTTAGCTTTATTGTGAAACCTTTGGGTGTTTGAGCAAAAATATCTAAGGTCCTTCTTTTGTTTGCCTGACTTCAGTCTCGTGTGATCTCATCTTTCTACAAAAGATCTCTGCAGTTATTTCTCATGGTTCAGTAATTACTTTGGCTAGTTCTTCCTGGAAATTTGGATCAATTTTGTCATATTCTGCTGACTTGAATGCATTGAACTTACATAAATATTTAACTAGTATTTTTCTTTTCTAGTCTACACTTCTGGCTTTTTGCTAAAAATTAATTGCCATAAATATTTTTCCTAATTAATTTTTTCATGAAGACTTGAGCAAAGAAGACATTAAGTTTTGCTGTTGTCATCTGCCTTTCCTGTTAAATAGTTGGCTTAAAGTATCACTTTTCCTATCTTATAAACTGTGTTCTCTGTCCTCCTAATTTGAAGTCTAAATGCTGTTCTGTTCAACTTACCTGCAGTCAAGTGTTCTTGTTTTTCGGGTGGCTTTTTTTTGGTTTTTTTTTTTTGTAGGCTTCTTTTCAAAACTTCCATACACCTAGAAAGTATCTTTTGATAACTTGCATTTCTCTTTAATCTTTGTTGATTGTCTTCCTTGCAAGCTTTGGCTTCTACTGAAGAGAATGAATTGTTTTCATGTGCTAAACTTGTGATTTTCTTATGTCATCTGTAGTATGATGAACCGTTTAGGAGTGAAAAATACTCCTGAATGAAGTTGTTTTGGCATTGTAAAGCATTGGACAGGGCATTATATGACCACATTAAGATCACACTTTTTGTGGCAGCCAGAGGCACTGGAATCTGAAAAACTAGACCAATTATTAACTTAGGACTTACTGTTTCAGAGTGAAATGTTTTTCCCTTGATGCCCTTGAGAACAGAAAATGCCTGTTCCAAGAAGATAAGTGTATCTGTGTTTCTAATAAAAAAAAGTTGGTAAGGCTTTCCTTCTCCTTTTGAAATCCCTTTTCAATATTTCAGTACACTGCCATTCATTTTCCAGTGTTGCTTCAAATAAGCGTGTGTTGATTTAGAAATTCATAGTATTTGGTTATTCCCAGTTAATGTTGTGTAGCATTGAGCATCTTCCTTCGCCTATGTTTAGAATGAAAGAGCTACTTGAGATGTTTAGTCCTAGTAAGTCTGTGAATGGTGGGCTATGCTGTCACTGCAGGCAAGAGATGGAAGGAATTTCCTTCCTTGATAGAAGGAAATTAAACCTCCTCATTAGCATCCAGAGATAGGCGAGCAATTTGTTGTCCATGTCTATTTCATCAGGGGCTGTACCAGTTATCTTTCCATCTTATGTTCTGGGTGCTGAATAGTTCAGTAACTTTTTGCCATACCTGTTGGGAAATGACAGGTTTGAAATATTTTTTTTTCTGAAGAAGAGTATTTTGAAAATGAATCTGGAAGTGACAATGTGTTTTAAATATCTACATTTTCAAATAAATGTATTTAAAGTGCCAGAGGAGGTCTGAAATGGGGGACAACAGTGATAAAATGTGTTTGGAGTTTTATTGAGGCTCTTTAGACCTGCATAGCAATTTCACTCCTTTTTTCGGGACACTGTTAGCACTTGTTGCTATCTTCTCACCATTTCTTTAATTTTGTCTATCAAAACACCTATTTTTTCTTACTTACCAGATGCTTTTATATCTTTTTTTGCCTTCATTAGAAAAGCCTGAGGGTATTTTCTTATGCCAGACATGGTGGCAGTTTTTTCTCCAAGTAATTGCTCATTAACTATTTTTGCCCTTGCATTGTATAAAAAAAGTTTTCTGTTCACCCTTCACATATTGCTCTGATCTTTCATCCTCTCTCCCAGTCTGTGCTGGAGAGCAGTAACAACCCACCTTTGTCCTTCTCTGCTTTAAGAAACAATTTATTCTCTCACATTCTGTGTTACAGAAAATAAAAAAGAAAAAAAAAAAAGAGATGGATGCCTTCTAAAAATCCAGGACCTGTAGTCAGGGTGCATCAGTGTTAGTACAGGTTTTGTGCAGCTATCCTAGAATATGCTTTAACTGATTAAATAGTGCAAGTTGTCATTCTTGAGAAACTTGGCTTTTTTCTTTTGCAGTTAGTGCCCAAGATGGATTAAACTGGAGTGGTGAATTTTTCCAATGCCCACCTTTGTGTTAGGAAATTGTAGTGAGACTGATGCAGAGGTGCAAAGACATTTTTGCTGTGGTTTTGTTTTGTGAGTTACTGCAGTGGGAGATTTTTCTCTCTTGGCACTTCAGGTACTACCACATAGAAGGCCAGAAGACCAGGTCTTAGCAGGAGCCTGTATCCTTGAGGAGATTAGACAGGAAAGAAGTCTTCCATGGCATCTAGAGTAGTGTGACACAGATAGATAAGTAGCAGCATAGTTGCAAGTGTTTGTCGTGCTTTCATTCGAGGCCCTCATAGCTTCTATATTTAGAAGATTTTTTAATTGGTTTTAAATTTTTTTTTTTTTGGTTCTTCCTACAGAGCTGGTGACAGCCTTCATTCTTCTATCCTTGGTAGACTTCTACCTGTGGAAATCACATGATGGAGGAGGCTTAGCTGATTTTATCAGTGCTTCCTGAGCTGTGCTTTCTACTGTGAACCCCAAGGGGATCTGACAGTTGTAGCAATTGCATCACTGAAAATCTTGGTTGAGTTAGCCCCATGTTGTTATTCATGTCTCATTGTGAAACACTCTTCATGATTCAAAACCTCATCTACAGGTGCTCATTAGACAAAATTGACTGTGGATGTAGTACAAGGCAGTGATAAGGAAGACACCAGTAAAAATGGAAATTCAATAGGTTTTTTCACTGTTCACTTATGCTTGGCATTTATCAGCTTGGTCTTAACCTTTGAAAGTAGAATATGAATAGAATACCTTCCCTGTTGCCAGTGTTTTTTGAAAACAAAATAATTTTGTAGTTTTGTGTGCCTGAATCTTTGAGTTAGTATAGTGTTTATTGGTGGGTTTTTTGTTGGATTAGTTGGATTTTTGGAAAAGCTATTTCAAGATTTTAGTGATGCTGCAAAACAACTGAGAAGATTACACAGAGGACGGGGTTGCATAGGGAAGACAACAACAGAAAGAAGGGCATCTGAAAGCTTTGGATTTCTTGTTGAGTTCTGCCACATCCTGTCCTTCCTGCCTAACTAATTGCTATTATTTTGGGTTGACCCATTGCCAAGAAAAGTGCCCAGGGTAGAAAACTGATTTCACCCCTGATTTAGGCTTCATATGCATGGACAGGTGGGAGTGTGAAGCGGTTTAGCTAATTCCCTTAGTGTTCACCTCGTGTACCTTTACTATAGAGCAAGCCAAGGAGAGCTGACGCTGAGGCCGGTCGTTCTCTTGGCTAGGCTACCTTGGCACCCAAGTTCTTCCTTGGGGACAATGTAAACTGAACTTCTTGTGGGTTCCTAAGGAAGTCATGGCTTATAACTGACTGTTACTAGTGCTCCAACCAGGTGAAAAATGAACCCAGTAAAAGGCACAGCTCCTCCCTGGGTTAGTGCACCAGATGGGTTCATCTTGCAGCTGCACGATTGCTAGCACATATTTCAGGGAAGCAGCAGGAATGTACAGTTAGAGGCAGGGCTGCTCCTTCTGTGTGTTTCCTCCTCCATCCCCACGCCCTCATTTCCAGCAGATTAAGTATAACATGAAACCGCATGCTCTTGGTGTTGACACGGGCACACCTTGTTATGGTCTTTGTTCCTCCATTTTCTTGTGCCTGAAATAGAGATGATACACCTCTGCAGAGTTCAGGTTTGTCCTTTGAATTTTAGTGCTATTGCATATGCAGAGTGCTAATACCTAAAAATGTAACAGTGAAAAGAGATAGCTGACTAGAAATGCCTGCTGCTTTTTTCTCCTGGTGCTATTCTATTCTAAAATTCACTTGGGTTATTTCATAGAATCATAGAATAGAATCATAGAATATATTGAATCAGAAGGGACCCATCAGGATCATCGAGTCCAATTCCTGTCCCTGTGCAAGAATCCCAGCCCCAAGAGTCACACCGTGTGCCTGACAGCATTGTCCAAAAGCTTCTCGAGCTCTGTCAGGTTTGGTGTTGTGACCACTTCCTCGTGGAGCCTGTTTCAGTTCCCAGCCACCTTGTGGATAAGAAACTCTTTCCTGATACTTATCTTGGTATCTTCTTTCTTTTAATCAGAACGGTCTACTAGCTCCATAATGAAAAATATTTTACTATTTTTTAAATTAGTTTTAAGTCTTCTGAATTAACTAGTGGTAGAAATCTACATTGATTGTCAGGAATATTGTCTTTTATTTCACATTCCGTGGCTATCAGCTGATCGTAGAAGTCGTAATCTGATTTTACATGGAAAGCAGAATATATAGGAATGATCTGTCAAAAATATTACTTGTGATGACACATGAAAAAGAACAACTGATCAAGAAGGCCAGGAAGAAAAAAAAAGTCTTCAATTTTTTTAGATTCCAGACTGAATTTTTAAGGTTAGTGGTTGTTCAGAGTTCAGGTGCTGATAGGAAAAACCTTCAGTTGAAATTAAGCGGTTTGTGAATTTGTAGCCACATTAAACTTTTTAACCTTGAGAAATTATTGCATTTTAAATTTGTGAAATCTGTGGGGAGAGTAGAAAAATCAATTTTTCCTCTCCTAGTCTCCTTCCTCATATTTTTTTAGTTTTCCAGCTTGTAGTTGGGAACAGAGATACTTGTAACTGGGAAAGTTAGCACGCAGCATAGACTTTGCTTACTGCTGTGCTAGTCTGATAAGGGCAATGTACTTTTTCTTTATTCCTCTTTGCTGCTTTCTCCTTGTTGTTTCATAGTATGCTTTGATATTTTTAAGGAAGAAGCAAACGTTTTTCACTCATTAAATGTATTTTTGGCAGAGTTGGTAGGAAAAAACTGTTCAGTTTACTCACTGTAAACTAATGTTACTGGAAAATTAATTTTCTTCTTAGAAGAAGATATTTTTCCATAGTGGCACATGTGTAAAACACTTCCAGAAACCAAATTAAATACTGTGTTTTGTTTGGTGATTTAATTAGCAGTCTTGAGCTTCCTTATTTATTCACAACGTTGTGGATAGAAATGTCTCTGTCTTCATCATACAGAAAGTTTCATTTTTTTTAATGAAAGCTCTAAAGCCACGGGGGAGATGGAAGAGTTGAGTGTAGAGTTATTTCAGTTGAGTGTCATGAACATGAGGCACTGTCTAAATAGCAGTTGCTGTTAATATTGCCAGTACTGGTATCTTGGTCTTAAAGCACAAAAATTAAACAGTATCTTTCAGTAAGGAAAGGTGTGTGTTTGCTACAAGTCTGTACATTCATCTTGACCGTGTTAATGGCTCTGTTACAGTCCCGTGAGTTGGACGCTCAGCTAAAACTGGCATGTGATTGTCTGAGCTACAAAGATTTTTCAAGCATGGCTATGCTTTAATTGCATCATTTATTTTCTTTTAATAAAGTTTTAATAAATAAAGTTAGTACTGAATTTAAAAGCTCCTGGCTACTTCTAGACTACTTCTAGAGCCATAGGTCTCTGAAATGTTCCAAACAGACTTTGCAATACAAAGGACTGACTGTTGTTTGGACAGTTGCTCAGGCTGTTTGGATTATGAATAATTCTTAAATTTCAGGAGCCACCAAAAGCGTTGCTCTTGTGGTACTGCTCCTCAATTAGAGTTTGCATTTCAAACACAAAACCGATTGTACTGTAATCTACAGCTGTTTAAATGTAATGTCTTCAGAAGCCCAGAAAGCTCCCAAGTGTCTTGAGCGCTGGTGGCTGTGGTTTAGTGTGGTGTATTTTAAGCCTGTTCAGGGATCTCACGTGCACTGTGCTTTATAATTTTGATGAGTCAACAAAATCCCATAATACGGTCCATTTCCTCCCCCCTGCCATTCTCTGAGTTTAGGGGTGTGTGGTTTTCTTCTTGCACTACTGAACTCCTGCACTAGTATTCCTTGTTAGAGCTGGTGAAAAGGGGACCTCAGAATGGAGTAGCTGCTGTCTGGTAATAGTCTCGGTCCCCCATCATGAGACTTCATCAGTCCTGGTAATGAAATTACAGATCTGACCAAGTGACTTTGTTGCTAGGCTACCTGTCCTCTCAAAAGCCAACTGTTCTGAGCTTTTGCTGACCTTTTTAATACAGTGATTTCTGATTTAAGTATAGTTGCTGAACTGCAATATCCTCTCCATAGTTCCTAATCTGCTGGATATCTGCTGGAAGCCTCAGTAGCAGAGGTGAATATACAAGTGTTTCATGTTACAGTGGCTTCTATAACAATCCATTTCTAACAGACGTTCTTAAATTGCATGCACAAAAGGTGTAGGATAGAAATGGCCTTTGGAGCCAAGGTCTTTTCCTGGTAGGGATATGTAACATCGTATGCCTCAAATCCTAACGGTATGTTACAGACATCAGGTTTTTCTGACTTCTCTCAGTAGTTGGTCTAAAGTGTATTGGAAAAGAAAAACCAAACCAAAAAACCCTCTTAAACTTCGCCCTGTTTTCTATCTCTTCTGAGGCTGAGTAAATTTGTCTTTCCATAGTAAGAGTCACTTTGCTCATATGTGCAGCATGTAATGTACAGTATGTACAGCTGACTTGGAGTTGCATAAGGACTTGGCAGGTGTCCAGCGTGTTTCAGTTGCATTTTGCTGGTGGCTGCCAGGGAGTGGCAATGCAATGTCACAATGAATAAGTACATTTGGGGGTTTTTAATTAAAAATGTTCTGCATATCTCAATTTGTAGTTGTTTTTGATGTAAGTATCATGTATGAATATGTATGTCTCGCATTCCCATTTATTATAAAACCCATAGATTCCACAGTCTTTGTAGCTAAGCCATTTCTGAATATTCCAGTAGCTTGTTTTCTGAACTGAACTCTACTTTTAGAATGCTTGGTCTTGTATACTTCTTGTAGATTGTGATTCTTGAAGCTGCCCATGGAATAAAGCGTAAGAATGGAAAAGACCCTAGTTTTCTACGTTCACCAAAGGAAAATGCAGTTTTAAAATGTATTGTTGCCAATGGTGACTGTACACATGCAAAAATGGCACTATTGTATTACCTAGAATTCTGTGGTGTCTTCATTTGTTGGGTTTTGCTCCACTGTAAACCTTCTCCAACAGCTAGTACAGTTTGTATTCACTGGTAGGACTAAATATTCCTTGTGGATAATACATCCCTAAAGATGAGCTCAGGGGCCTATGTTAATGGCTTTTTGGTATGGACAAAAATGTGGATCTAGGAAAGGGGCTAAGCCTTTGAGAAATCTGCCAGGCTAGGGAGATTGCATTGACTTCTGCCAGGAAATCTTTCTGCATTTGTTTACCTCTGTGTTTCACAAGATTTGGTTTGTGTTGCTTAAATACAACTTTGATTTTACTGGCTTCATTTTATGTAAAAAACCTGAAGGTGTTTAGCTTTTATAAGTAAGGGGAGTGATGAATCTCTGGAGCTAATACCCGTTCTAAGGATTTCACTTGAGTTTGATGTGATTTTCATTGGTTTTTTATGAACTTTTCTTTCTCCTAGCTTTCCAAGACCAACTTCTCCAACAACAATGATTTTCGGGCTCTGCTGCAATCTCTTTATGCCACATTCAAGGAATTTAAAATGCACGAGCAGATTGAAAATGAGTGTATCATTGGTTTGCTTCAGCAGCGTAGCCGGACAGTGTACAATGTGCACTCGGACAACAAACTCTCAGAGATGCTTAGCCTTTTTGAGAAAGGGTTAAAGAATGTAAAGGTAAGTAGACTATAAGAGAGATTCATTACCTGAGGAAGACATGCTGTGATTACATATTAGTTTGCCTTGACAAATAAACTAAGGAGGAAGAAGAAACATGTATTTTTTTTGATGCTTTCTAGTCTGAAACACAAATTCTTTTGCCATTCACCACAATTACTAAATTTCTAGTAAAAATTCTTTTCAGAGATGTGTTTTGTGACAGACGGTCATCACTGTATGATTGGAGGTGTTTTGGAGAGACAACATGCAAGTTTCAAATGTAAAGGCTGTTTTGCTAACTGGTCAGAAGTTTCTGGCTATAGAAATAATGGGGTTTTATTAATTTGTTAGGAAACCTTGAGGATGTTTTTTTTTGTGGTGCACAGTGTTGTATTATTGTCACAAATGGAGATGATTCCCAGGCTTACAAAACCAGCATTGTTTTATTCTGTGACTCATGTGCTCCTTCCAGTAATCTGTAGGTCAGCAGTCCTGTTAATGAGCCAGTCATCAAAGAACTCTAAATATTATTTCTCCAGCTGGCTTTTTTGACAGTGACTTCTATGTTCTTCTCCAGTAGAATTCTTCTTGAATTCTTCCATGTCTTCCTCTTGGGGCACCCAACTCAAGTCCCCCTTCCTGCCCCCTAAGAACTAGAGTCTCCAGTAGTCATCTGACATCCCACATTACACTTCTTGTATGTGTGATCCAGATTTTCAATAAGAAAAATACTAAATATGCAGTTGATTGACTCCATTTTACCATCTAAGCTTGGTTTTGACCTGAGAACCCTACAAATAATTGTTTCCCTATGCATAATAAACCTTAAATTTTATCTTGTGTCCATTAATGAAACAAGAAATGAAGGAAAGTGAAAGAGGGAAATTTAACACTTGACTTTTTGTGTTACACCTTCTCTGCTAGGATGCTACTGTTATTCTGTTACTTCATTTCTTAAGTGTGCAAAACCAGATTTCTTTACTTATCATTAGATATGATAGCTTTAGTTAACGTTTAACTATTTTTAGGGAGTGACTAGTTTAATTTAAACTGATGGCTTAAGCTTGTCTCTAATAGTCAGGATTTCTTGATGTTGTAGAAGTTTGAAAAGAAAAACAACATTTACAGTAAGAGTTAGGAGGAACTTCAGTGTGTTGCAATTACTGGGCAGATTTCAGAACCAGCTTATTACTAACTCAGAGAATAAGCTAACAAATTGATACATGAGGTTGGTCTAACTTGAATGTTTAAAAGTCAGTTACATCTTTATTTAAGTGTTCTTTCAATTTCCAAAGTAAAAATCTATACAGCATGTCTGACAATAAATTCTGTTTATAATTTGTAAGTTAGAATTTTAGAATAACTACGGTAAAATGCATTCAGTTAAAAGATGAAGTAGAACTGTTGTATCTTAGAATACTTCATATACAAACCATGAAAATACTTAAATTAGTCTGTTACTACTTTGTGTGATATTGTAGATTGGCAGATTTCAGTCTTTGCTCCAAAGTAAAAATAGGATTAGACAAATGAATTCATATATGCTAAGAAAATAAGTTGAAATCAGGCAGGAAGGGAATACTTTGCTCTGCCTGTTAACAGGCCAGTACAGAGTGTCAATGTCATTAAGTAAACACATTCTTACCATGAAATAGAGCAAACCTGCTGCACGCATGGGAAGGGCATAATGGGCTTTCCTTTGAACTACTGCTTTATTGGACAGTTCAGTCCTTGAATGACTGGATGGGATCGGGTAGCCATTAAGTCTTTGCTTTCTTCTCAGAATGAATATGAGCAGCTAAACTATGCGAAACAGCTGAAGGAGAGATTGGAAGCCTTTACCAGGGATTTCCTTCCTCATATGAAAGAGGAAGAGGAGGTACGTAAAAATTTTCTTCACGTGTGGTGGTGATCTTCCTTGGGGTTTGGAATGACTGAATAGGGACAAATGGCTTAGAGGTTCATTGTTTTTTAAATTATCTGTTTTTATTGCTATGCTAATTTGCATTCAGGACTATGGTGTCATTGTTCAGTTCTCTGACTGGAAAGTGGCATGTTCTGAAACTGAATATGTTGAAAGTTTATGATGAAATTTTGATTCTTGAAAAAATTGATAACAAAAGTCCACTGGGGCTGGGATTTGTTTGCATCAAGTGGTTAAAATGGATATGTAGCAAAACTTAAATGAGAAAAGAGAGGTCATGTAAACCAGTGCTTCATGACTCAAACGGACACTCCCAAACAGCTTCTGACCTATATTTGAAACACAGACTAGTACTGCCAGTCTGATGATTTATGGGTATCCAAAAACTGGGAAGCATCTTCTGAAGTCTGTCCAAAGGAAGTCTTTTCTCATGTTTTTCTTCCTTGCTACTTTGCCTTCCATGTGAGTACCTTGATAGTATTATTGATAGGTTATATAGATTAAGCAACTTGAATCTCTTCCCTTTTCTGGTGGGGAAGACAATTAAAACAGCTTGCCTAATGCCGTGCAGTGATCGGTTAGAAAGCAGAGGGTAAGAATTCAGAACTTCCGTGGTCCTGCCCTGAGGTTCACTTACTGTATGACACATTTTTCTTTGACAGAATTTGAAATAGGAAGTTCTGTGTCGGTAGGTCTGTGTAGCATTATTGACTATTTCTGTCAGCAACAGTTTTTGGTTTTTTTTCCCTTTTTCCTTTGTGTTAGGTTTTTCAGCCAATGTTGATGGAATACTTTACTTATGAAGAGCTGAAAGATATTAAGAAGAAAGTAATTGCACAGCACTGCTCACAGAAAGAGGCTGCAGAATTCAGAGGTCTCAGTAAGTGGAATCAAGCAGAAGAGCTGCAGAAGGTCTTTAAGTATTCTGTGGATGAGAAGGCAGATCAAGGTGAAGCATCTAATTAAAGTAACTTTCAAACTGCAGTTTTTATCTAAAAAGCCACACCAGTGACATACCTAAAGTTATGTACAGGCAGAGCAGTTCTTATAAAATGGGCATATCTGCAAACCAGTTTTGAAGCTTTGGAAACTACTGTTTGATATGGGAAACTTTGGATATGGGCATCTTGGCAGGTTGTAATGTAGGTAGTACTTCACTGTTTACGTGTTCTCAACCTTCGTCTGCTCCCTTCCCTCCCATGCTAATATTTGATACAGTAAACGGACGGAAGTGGTAATTAACTTCTAATTTCACACTTCCATTGAAACGATATTTTCTGTTTCCAGACTCTGCATTTATTTCATTCTTGGTTTTCAGGACAGCCTTGTGATCTTTTTCTGTTGATATTTTAATAACACAGAATAGTTAGCCAAGTGACAATATTTCAAATTAGAAAACATTCACCTTCCCAGCTCCACTCCCTAACTTTCCTAGGCCTCTCAGGAATGAGAAAGAAAGGAACTGCGAGTGCAGAGTAATGCAAGGGAATGAATCTGTGCAGCATGTGAATAGGTCAGATGAAATGTGTGTTCTGAAAGTGGATATTTATTTTTCATTTATCTCTAACTACCTTTTCTGGTGAAACTTAGAATAAATGGATAACTACTAAAGTACACTTCAGACTTGTTTTATGACTGCTGAGTCAGCCTAAGTTGTCAGTATTTACAGTTTTCACTATTGAAAAAAAAAATTGATGCCCCAAGGAAGAGGAGTTAAGGTACCAAAAGTGTAGTGCTGGGGTGTGTGTCTGATATGTAGAGCGAGCTCTTATGAACTGAGTTTGTGGTGTTGATAAGGTGTGCTGCTCTTATTAGAAAAGCTTGACAAATTGCTCTGTAATCAGATTTTTTTGGATGAAACTTGACTTCTCTGAACTACTCAACTGGTCATTTTCTGCCCTCCAGGTGAAGCCTTCAGAAAAGATCATGGTCCATTCTGTGAAATACTATTGAGTCTTAACAGATGAATGTGACAGATTTGTGGCATTAATTGCTGTTAACTCTAGCTGGAATAGCAGTTTTGGGACAGTAGCAATTCTGCAATCGTTGTGTTTTAGACTTCGGGAGAGGAGAATATGTGTCTTGCGTTCATTTTTTAGAAAGGGAAGAAAACAACATAGCTTGCAGTTCTGTGCAGGCTTAACTGCATTTTCATGCGAAATTCTCTGTAATTTATGCAGCAACACGCTAGTTGTACAAATAAATACATTGATTCATCAAGTGAAACTGTATTTAATTATGTTTTTTGGAGTAGCAATAGCGTATCATATGGTAAAGTTTACATTATGCTCACTTTTGAAGCTTCTTTGCAAAAAAAAAATCTGATGCTTCCCTCTCTGTGAAAGTTTTAGGTACTTTAGAAATAAAACCCCACTATTAGTAAAAGCTGCTATTTTGAAGGACTGCTGAAAACTCCTTTAGGAATATTTTTTTGAAGGAAGTTATCCTGAAACAAAACATTAAAAATCTCTTAAAACAGCAAAAGGCCTCACTAACCAGAGCTCTGAATTTGTTATTTTATATAGTCTGCAGCTCTCTTTGCTGTATGGCGATCAGGGAGGGCTCTTGGAAATAGTTCCTGCTGCTGTCCATTGAAGTATTAATTACAGTGGTCAAATTTTAGTCTCTCATCCAGTACTTAGTATTACTTTGCAACCTGAATGGCTCATCACCATTCAGAAGTTAAAATTGTCAATGCTAGCAGCTAAAGCTAGAAATAAAATTCAAGACAGCTGCAAAGAGTTGAGCATGAACTTTTCTGTGTCCCAGTCAAGAGGCTGAGCGCTTCCAGCGAGAGCGGGCCCAGCTGGTGTGTTCCGCGTGCTAGTATTGTTTCCTGGGAGTGTGGCAAACCAGGTACAGGTACCCTCTGCAACAGAAGGCATTTTCCTTAGAGCCTTTAATTTATAGCAGGTACTGCTTTCATCTTTCTGTAGTTGAGTAGCATTAATTTCCTTTTTTTTTTTTTTCAATGACTGAGCCAGATGAGAAAGTGGCAAACGGAAAACTGAGCTGTTTTTTTGTTGTTGTTGTTCAAGGTGGTGTTACAGTGAAAGCCTTTTAAAGCCAAACCATTACCTATCTTTAACAGTCGTTAACATTTTTTCAGACACATTTGTTTCATTGTTCGAGTCAAAATGTGAGTTCCACTGCTGTTATTAAAGCTGTGAGGCTGTGCTTCACTTAACACACACTTTCTGTATTTCAGAAACCGAAGTAACAGGGCACACCACAAATATTACTAATCTCCCTCCTGAAGTAATGGTGACCATTTTCAGTTACCTTAACCCCCAAGAGTTATGTCAGTGTAGTCAAGTAAGCACTGAATGGTCACAGTTGGCTAAAACTGGATCTCTGTGGAAACATCTTTACCCTGTTCGCTGGGCCAGAGGTAAGTTACATTTAGCTCCTTTGAAAGCACATCAATTATCCGAATTTTTGAGCCTGTAAAAAAGAGTGTTTCAGTATAGGCTGTCATATACAGTGAGCCTGACAGCTGAGTATGTGAGGTGTACCTTTCTGACAAGGATAGTGTCCTGAAACTTGAGTAAATGTTAAAAATCCCCAAAACATACTTCCATCTTGTAGAATTAAGAAACTAGAAGTTGTCTTGGTTGAAACTCATGAGTAGATTTTGTATCCAAAACTTTTCCCTAATTTTACTGAGGTAAAAAACCTCTTTGTTTTCTTGTATGAATGCTAATACTACGTTCACTAATACAACATCTGAATTATTTAGGAATCTAAGGAGGTTTGAATTATAAATGCTGCTGTTACACCTCTATCGGTAAAATTTTCTTAGGTTACTAGGTAGAAATAAAATGCAGAAAGGAAGTTTAAAATAAGTGGAGTTCTAATGTTTCCTCAAAATCTAGTCTTTTTACATTCCAGCTTCAAAGAAAACAAATGAATGTTTAGTTTTAGTGTTGATTCTTTAGGTATATTACTTCAGTAACTTCTACTGCAGTAAGTGTTTTTTTATAACTTTTTTCCCTCAAACTCTCCTGTTAATTAGAATTTCCTATTGAAAAGTGTGTCCTTTGCAAAAGTACCTGTTCAAAAGACAAAATACTCTGTATTCCAGTGAGGCCGGTTACAAGTCATCAGAGTGTATATGTAGCTTTATGTCCATGTTTATGTGAGTATCACAAGAATCACTGGAGTATGGCACTGCAGGCTTCACAATGCTGCCACGTCCGTGTAGTTCAGTAAAAGGAGAAAGCCTGTGCTGTTTAATAGGTCTTTTGTATGCCTTTAAGATTTTAAGAGAGAAAGCTGTGTTTATATAACTTAGCTTTAGAGATACGTAAAAACTAAAAACATCTTTATGGCTTCTAAAATTTGTACAAGACAGAGAGGAATTAAATAACTTTTTGGTCTGAATTATTTTTTGTTGTGTGGGTAAATCTTCCTGGAAACAATAGTTTGGTTCCTGAGCTTCCAAAGACTGAGTGGAGAGGCTTCAAAGTTCAAATTCTTAAATGTTCATTTGCAGTTGTCTCGATAATTCAGTTCTGCACACGCACACACAAAAAGATAATTGGCAGCTGCTTAAAATGAGTGCTTCAAACCTGGTTTGGCACAACAGGAGGCTGGTCTCATGACGTACTGTTTGTACTACTGCAGTTGTTTGTGCAGAAGTGCTCTAAACTGGGTGGAAGCTTCTCAGATGGGATTAACTGCCACAGGGAGGAGAAAAGAACTGTAGTTTTGTGTAGGCTTAGTTAAATTTTTAACTTTTTTCCCCTCCTAGTACACAGAAGGCTTCTGAGGCTTCTTACGTAATATGAAGATGGGTTAAAAGACGATGAGAAATGTTACCAAAAACTTCATGGTTGACAATCAATTAGTATTTCATTGTCATTGAGTTACTCATATAAGAAACCTTGTTCTTTTAGTTACTACTCAACAAGAATTGCTCTTGCTTTAGGAAGAGTAGGGTTCCCCCCTGTGAGGTAGTAGAATAAGGTGGTTTGTTTTTCATCATGTCTACATCGAGGGAGGCAGCCCAGCTGCTTATCCTGAGCCCAACACTGCAATATACCCAAACTAGAAGTAAATCAGTGCCTGTACAGTAACCCTCAGGGGGAGGGGGTGCTCCACCAGCTAAAACAGCAGAGCTGTTGCCGATCTTCACGTTCATCCAGATGTTCTAAAAAATGCTTGTGTATTGGGTCGAATCACACGTATGTTATCAAGTATTGTGCAGCTGTTTTAAGTAGGGTACCTTACGGAAATTGGTTTTCGTGATCTTGGAGTTGTCATGTTCAGGGACCAGGCTGGTTTGACTGTGTATTTGTGATACTCCAGAGGAAAAGAGAGATGTCTTCAACCAAGTGTTACACTAAAAGCTGATGGTTAATTTATTTACCAGAAAGAACTTGAGCACCTAGACAGTCCAAATATTCCATGACTGTTTCTGTTATTTTTGTGATTATATTGGTCCCTACTAAGCTAATAAGGACAGCAGGCGTGTCTCAGAGAGGCATAATAGGCTGTGAGTTCTGGGATGGTACTGAAACCGTTGCAAGAATCTTTTGAAGCTTAAGGGTAAAGATCAAACAAAGAATTACGTGAAGGTTTAGTCCAGCCCTAGTTGAGATGAATTCGAAATTCGTTTGTGTGTCTTAAATCGGGTCACAGTATACTGAAAAGTTATCAGTGCTGGTTTCTGCTGCAGTGAGAAATTTTTATTGACTTTTTTTCCTTCTTTTTTTGGGGGGTGGCGGTGAGTAGGTGATTGGTATTGTGGTCCTGCAGCAGATACTGAGACCGAACCTGACGAGGAATGGGTGAAAAATAGAAAAGATGAAAGTCGTGCTTTCCAGGAATGGGATGAAGATGCGGACATAGATGAATCTGGTGGGTAATATTGATTTTGGTGAATTGTGGGGTTTTTTTCCTGAAGATGACATAGCTTTAAGAAACAAGCTGAGTGGAAAAAAAGGGGGATGGAGGTTGGCAGGAGAGAAGCAGGCATTTGATTTTAATGACTGGAATTCATTTGTCTACGAAAGAGCAAACATGAGAGCAGGTAGAAGAGTTACGGGAATGTGTCTGGATGTAAAAGCTAGGCTTCATCTCTTCAGAAAGTTTGGATGAATCATCTTGCATCCTGATGCACTCCTAGGCTTGATTTAAAAATTGTCTTAAGCTGTTAAATCACAGATACATATATATGTGTGTGTATATATGTGTATATACGTGTGCGTATATATATTTTATATATGAAATGCCCTGTGAGATAGTACTTTGATATCTAAAACAAGTTGGTGGAAACAGCTGCCCCAGGCAGCCCTAAGCACTACATAATCTGTAGTAAATATTTTTCCCAGTCCTTTAATGATTTTAAGTCTTTCTTTCTGGCTTTATTTTGCAGAAGAAGCAGCTGAAGATTCACTTGCCATTAATATAGCACAAATGGAAAAACGTTTACTTCATGGCCTAATTCATCATGTCCTCCCGCTTGTAGGCTCCTCAGTGAAGACACTGGTATTGGCCTACAGTTCTGCAGTGTCCAGCAAAATGGTGTGTAATTTGAAACTTGCATTTAATAATTGTGGCTATGCAATCTTTAATTAATAACTGATGTGCTTGGGTAGTGTAAGTGGGTTGCAATCCAAAAGAATGTTAATTTGTAGGTTGTTTCTAGACACTGAGTGCAACCTTACTGGCTTGTAACTTTACTGATTATTTTCCTTTCTTTTTCAGGTTAGACAGATCTTGGAGCTTTGCCCCAACTTGGAATATTTGGATCTCACTCAAACTGATATTTCAGACTCAGTATTTGAAAGGTTAGATAACTGCTGTTTCCTTTAAAAAAAAATTAATTTATAATCCAGCTTTTTAAGTAGGGGGAGGAACATTCAAACATTTCTTAGTCCACTGCCAATAACAAAAGAAAGAGAACTCAAATTGGGAACTTCCATGTGACTTGTGACTAAGAACTAAACCAGAGTAACCAATCGTTGAAGTTCCAAGTGAAACATGTAACTTCGTAGTAGCCATTTAATATTCTCTGTCTTCACTCTTGGATGCTTTTTACCTATCGATGTGTAGCTATCCATAACAGTAGTTGTGTTTTGCTGTGGTATTAGCAACTTGTCCACAGATTTTTATGGAGTTACTCAGTTAAGGAAGCTCCTTGGTCTGCTACAGCTGGTAGGGTGTGGAATAGTGCTATTTCAGACACTCAAATCAAATGGTGGGCAAAGCTCTAAGGCTTAGGTGTATTGACTGTGGATTCCCGAGTTTTACTGAGGCCTGCAGGAATGTCCTTGATGTCAGTGGGATGGTGTGTGAATGCAGAGCCTGCACCAATGGGTCTTACTGTGGTATTGGAACTCAGCAGGTACTTCAGCGTTCTGCATTTACATCACGTGGTGCTCTCAGGGAGGGTGAACACCACAGGAAATCTTGCTGTTGCTGGTAGCAACAGTCTCCAGCTTGTACAACAAGTTTTATTTGAAATAAAAGCTGTATAGAATTTCTAGGGCTCAGAAATCAATCTTTGTGAGCTTTCGTCAGTATCTAGTAAAAGTTACCTTATTTGCCACTCCTCATAGATCTGTATTTAGAACACTCCAATTTGTAACTCAGAAAATGAGTTTATCTTGCTCTAAATATAAATAATCACTTACAGAAAGTAAATGATAGTAACATTAAATATGGATAGGTAAAGATCAGTTAAATCCCTTATATACTTTTGTAGGTAATAATGTAAAAATATTACTGTAGATAAAATTTCTATTTCATTTGAAAAAGATAAGATTGAGGGAGTAAGCTTTTGTTAAAATGAAAAAATTTGATTTCTAATTAATGATGGAATAATTAATATTGTACACAGGATCTGTTTCAGGAATCCATCTAGTATTCCTGAAAGAAATGGGAAAGGACAGGAGGACATATGATCTAAGTACATTGGCATTGGAGTATGTGTAAACTGTCAAGCTTAAGAAACTCAAAATACTAGAAATTACAACTGTTGCAATACTTCGAACTGAATATTGAATCTCAGATGTATTTTTTGGGGGGTGGGTGTGGGTGAAATTTGCTAGTTCAGTATTTTCAGCCTTTTGAAAAGTTAACTGTGATGTTTGGTAACTCAGATATGTCTTGGTTAGCTTCTGTTGAGTGTAATACAGTTGCTTTTTGAAAATGTTGTGTGTGTATTTGGTGCTTGCAATCTGATCTATTACTAAAACATTTGTTCAGTATATAGCAAAGTTGGACTTCTTTTAAGTCTCAGTATATGGAGAAATATAAATTGTTACTGATTCATGAATGATTTCACATTCTCTAGACTAATTTTTCTAGGCACATATAGAGCACTTGGAGTATCAAATCTAATCTGTCTGGGGTAGCTTCTTTGAATATTATGGGAATTAATGCAAGTATTTTACTTGTGAAATGTTCTTTCATCTATTTAGCCTTAAGAGCTATTTCTGAGCAAAAACTGAAAAAAATGAACCACCAACAAACCAAACCACTTTTTTTTTTCCTCCCCCTGATTTCAGTTGGTGTTCGGTTGGGTATTGTCAAAATCTGCGCCACCTTGATCTGTCTGGCTGTGAAAAAATTACAGATGTGGCTATAGAGAGGATTTCCAGAGCACTGGGTATCATATCAACTCATCATACCAGAGGTATTCTGAAAAGCTGCAGAAACAGGAACGCTAAGACTTTGTGGAAAAATAGAGAGATTACTCTGCAGTCCAACCAGAAGTATAATTGTTTGCATGAAATCAGCAATGAAAACCTCATTCAGGGAGGAAATGGTGAGCAGCACTGGACTAAACCTGATGGCTCAGAAAACTTCAATTCTGCCTATGTGTGGATGCTAGATGCAGATGATTTGGCTGACATCGAAGATGCTGCAGAGTGGAGACACAGAAATGTGGAAGGATTTTGTCTTATGGAACCCACATCCCACATTAATTGTTCTGCATCGTGCTACAATAGAGACATTTATGGATTAAGGACTAGAGGGTGGCAGCAGCACTGTGCTTCTACTGACTTGATTTACTGCGGTCACTCGTTTTGCTGTGCTGGGACAGCACTAAGAACTATTCGAGCACTTCCAGAGTCCTCTGCACTGTGTAAAAAACCAATAAGGACTAAGCAGTCAGAGAAAAAAGACTCTCTGTACTCTGGGAGTGAAAAAACAGAGGAAGAGACTGCACGAGTTCTTCAGTTTCTCAGTCTGTCAGGCTGTTACCAGATAACAGACCGTGCTCTCAGGTGAGGAGACATTTTCAAGCTATTTTGCTGCAGGATGCTTTTTCTGATTTTATTTGTTGGGCCATTCTGGAATGAATCTGCCTCCTTTCAGTAGTAACATTTTTATTGAAGAAACTTTGGTAGGTTTTAAGTGGTCTTTGCTTCTTAAATAGTTACAGTACTAGACTTGAAAACCTTTTCCAGCTTTTCTTTTGGAAATAACAATAAAATCTTTTACATCTATCTTCTGAAGTCAAGTATTACTGTGAATTTGTTATTCCAGACAGTATTAATGCCTTTAGATTTGAGCTTTAGTGATTTCTTGTTAAGAAATTGTGTTGATTCACCAGTTTTTTCATAATGCCTGCCAATATGCTTGAAACTTTGTAAAACTGGAGTAACATCTTGGTTAACCTGTCTGGATAATGACATAATTCATGGACTGAATCGATGGGCTGAGGCCAATTGTCTGTTCAACGAGATGAAGTGCCAGGTCCTGCCCTTGGGTCACAACAACCCCAGGCAGTGCTACAGGCTGGGGACAGAGTGGCTGGAAAGCTGCCTGGTGGAAAAGGACCTGGGGGTGCTGTTTGACAGTGACTGAACGTGAGCCAGTGTGTGCCCAGGTGGTGCCTCGCTTGTATCAGCAGTAGTGTGCCCAGCAGGACCAGGGCAGTTCTTGGCACTGGTGAGGCCACACCTCAAATCCTGTGTTTAGTTTTGGGCCCCTCACTGCAACAAAGACATTGAGGTGCTGGACTATACCCAGAGAAGGGCAGTGGAGCTGGGGAAGGGTCTGGAACGCAGGTCTGATGAGGAGTGGCTGAGGGAGCTGGGCAGGCTCAGCCTGGAGAAAAGGAGACTCAAGGGAGATCTTCCCACTCTTTACAACCACCTTAAAGGAGGCTATAGCCAGGTAGGGGTTGGTCTCTTCTCTCATGTAACAAGAGGAGATGGCCTCAAGTTGCACCAGAGAATGTTTAGGTTGGCCATTAGGAAAAATTTCTTCACTGAAAGGGTTTTCAAGCATTGGAAGAGGCTGCCATGGGAAGCGGCATACCTGGAAGTATTTAAAGGATGTGACATTTGGTGATGTAGTTTAGTGGTGGATTTGGCAGTGGTGGGTTAACAGCTGGATGTGATTATCTCAAGCGTTCCAACCCAAATGATTCTATGATAATTCTGTCTGTGCAGAACAACATGTTAAATATGACCTCATATAACAGTTAAAGGAGGAGAAAAAAATGTTTGACTTGACCATTGAGATGGCTTCACGAGTTACAGAATTTTCTGTGTTTGCTATTTGCCACTAATACTTTGTGTTGTCAGAAAAACGTAGTTACTACTTCATACTGAAAATGGGATGAGGCTGAGGTCCTTGCAGCCTCCTGCTCAGGTGTGCTGCAGCATTTAAAGCTAATTAAAGTTTCTTGGAGTGGGAATACTTCATGCATACCTGTGCTGTTTGCTGTAGTAAACTGAGGAATAGTGTGGAGTGCTGCTGGCATTGATTTGTCTCTCCTGGTGAGATTTTGTCCGCATTTGATGTTCACGAGTACCAGCTGTTCAGATGTCTCCTTTGGTTTTTCTGACACTTTGACTCACCAGTAGTGTTACCCTTCCTCAGGGTGTGCTTCAAATATCTGGGCTTTGTGTTGGTGCTTGTTTCTCTGGGAGTGCGGCAGTGGACTTGTCCTGACGAGTTTTGTTAGGTGCTGATGAGGTTGTGCTGGATTTTACATCGTACTGGTTTGGTTTTTCATGACTCAGTAATGTGGGAGCAAAGGGAGATTTGGTCCCTGAGTCATGGCAAAGGTTTAGTTGTGTTGCTGGTTTCCCACTGGTGCTTTTTGGGTGAGAGTATTTAGGAGCTGGGAGTGTGTTGCAACAAGTGCTTCTTGTAGTCACGAGAATACCTGGAGTCCCTGAGGAAAGGGAGTGAAACCCTCTAGTAGAAACACATACCAGTTCATTTATTTCATAGAAGTTGTTACCTGATAGCTGGTTTTGTGGCCAGCAGTTCTACTTCTGCCTGCTGACAGGAGAAACTTGTACAGTGATCCTGAAGGCATCTTCAGTTTTATGTCCTGGCTTGAATCTGCAGTTTGGTGATTCAAGCCTGGTGGTTTTTTTCAGGTGAGTGAGCTTGTTTCTGCTTGAACTCGGGCTGGCTGCTCTGAGCTTGCAGAGAAGCGAGCAGGGTGACATGGAGTAATTGCTCAGGTGCAGTACATCCATGGTGCCTGTTGCAGCAGCAGCAGCCAAATTGTCTTGCACTCACAAGAAAGCTAGAGAATTCCATTTGAATAATAAGATGGTGTGTTGGCAGAGAGAAGCTCTGCTGTCAGTCCTAGTAAAACCCAAATGTGGATTCCAAAATAAGTTTAACAAAAAAAAGTGTCAAACCTTGGGAAGCATAGTGCACCAAACTTGGGAGTGTCATGTTTTAGTGTGAGATGAGGAATATACATCACCTTGGAAGATTTAGAAGAACAATGGCTCTGTAGTTCTTTGACATAGTTGGTCATCTCTGGTGTCATCCCTATAAGAAGTGGTTTCCCACTAAAGTCTGTCTGCAGAAGTTGTTAGTTTATGTAGAAATCTGTTCATTTTCCAGGTCTGTTGGGTGGCTTCAGGGGTGATCCCCCTTTAAAAGAGGGTACGGAACTGCCAGGTTTAAAACTCCGTGGTTCATTAGAGGTGTGTCTGTTGTACGAGGTGCAGCGGGTCTGTGGCGGGGGGATGCAGTGGGGCACTTGTCGGTGCCGCGCCGTGCGGGCTCCTAACGCGTCTCTTCTGTGTGTCCGCAGGGCACTGACTCTGGGAGGAGGACTGCCGCAGCTGGAGCACCTGAACCTCTCGGGGTGTCTCACTGTAACTGGTGCAGGCCTGCAGGAGCTAGTTTCTGCATGCCCCTCTCTAAAAGATGAACACTTTTACTACTGTGACAACATTAACGGTAATGTCTTTTTATGAAGATGTGATGCTTTTCTGGGGAGTGATGTTCGGTGTAAGGACTTTTAAAGAGAAAAAGAGCCACCAAAACTACACCTTTTTTAAAATGTCTATGTAGCACTGAGTTTCACAGATTAATTACAAAATGATAACTGTTAAATCAGTTTTTCCTCATTTTTTGGGTTTGTTTTTTGGCATGATGCTAGTAACAGTTCTGTATTATGTAGGAAAGCATTTTTAGTGCCTGTCTCTCTTAACTTAGTTTAGCAAAACAAATAGGGGTAGAAAGTAAGTCTCCATATAGCTGCTAATACACACTTGCTCTGTCCATATCTCCCCTGTAAACCATTGTAGTTGTATGTTTTCTGTATGGTCATAACCTCAGACAGAGGCTTCATTAGGTTGGTACCAAAGCAGGGATTTTTAGGAAACGAATGATGTGTGTTTTGCCATGCAAACCTCCCCTATTGCTCTAGTTCTGGTATAGGATATTTTGGATCCTACCATCACATGTCCTTATGGAAAATGTAATCCAGTTTTTTTTTCTGGTTTTGCTTGAGTGAGTAACTTAGGGATGGATCTAAGCTGGAGAAGGATCTGGAGAAATGCATGAAATCTGTTCATGGTGTGAGTCTTTTCAGTGTTTACCACACTGAAATTCAGTCTGTTATGTTAGGTCCAGTAAGCATTCCTAGCATTAGAGATGGGAACCATGGTATGACTTGTATTCCATGGGTGAATTTAAAACAGGTAAGTGCAACGGAAGGCAAGGGAAAAAGAGGATAATAACTGAGTTCACAGGATTGTGCAGGCTAATTGTGTGTAAACCAAAATTGTATTACCTGGAAGTTTGTGGTGTCCAGCTGAATAATTTGCATCTGTTTTGAGATGCAGCCCCAGCCTGGGTGCTGGATGCCAGACCTTTGGTACTGCAAGTAAATCTGTACTGATATTTGGATATTCAATCCATTGAAATTGATACAAGATGATGCACTTGGATTGGATCATAATATTAGAAGTGAAAGTATTAAGTCATATTTTGTTTCTATCATTTTTGCACTTTATTGACACTGCCTTTTTTTTTCTTTTGAGACACTTGCTTTTCGTTCCTTCCTTCCATTCCATCTAGACTACAGCATTTAAAAATCTATTTTCTGTTGTCTTTCATTTCCACCTGAAAATTTTAAGGTTCTTTTTTTAAAATCCTTCACTGACTCTCTTTCCTGCATTATGTTGAGTTTAAAGGTGTCTTCAAAGACCAGTTAGAAGCCTTTTCCTTTTAAGTCTGATTGGTTGCTACTTTTCCTCTGTTTATACTTCTGTCAGTAGTACCAGACATAATTTGTCCTCAGACATTTCTGTTTTTCATCTTGTCCCTATAAAATACACCGTAAGGTCTTTGTATTAGTTTACAATGCCCAAATCTGTGTGTGAGCCCACCACTTGAAAGCTTGGCTGTTTCATAGTATCCTCAAGAAATTATTTAGATTTAAACAGAATATTTTTGAATTATTCTGTAAAGTTGTCTGATCCTCTTCCTGTTTATTTCCTTCCTTCTACTGCCTGCTGGAATCTGTGAGCCTATAAGCTCTGCTTGGTTCTCTAAAGCGTCATGCATGCCTTTGGATCAACAGCTACTCCTGTAGAGAGAGATGCACAGGACAGTGAGGCTGTATGGTCTGACTTCTTACATCTGTTGAGAAATAGTCATCTCAGAAGTTATGGCTTTATGGAAAATAGCCTTTATAAATGAATCCCCTGCAGTTTTATCTGGGTTTTGTTCCTTGTATTTTCAATCAAACTTCATTGTGATAGGGCTATTCAGTGTGAAACTGATGCCTTATCCCATTCTGTGGGCAGCAGGGTTCCTACAACAGCTGTTTCTGTATCATTTGGCGTTTCTAAAGTAACTAGGGAAAGCAGTAGCTGTTTCATTTAAATCAATCCATATCTGAAGCTGTTTATTTGCACGTTTTTAGATTGTATTGCTAACTGCTGCACAAAGTTTACTGATATGAAAGCATGTACAGAATAATTTCATAATTTTCTTTGCCCACCATCTTATCAGTGATTGCTTTCAGGGAAGGAGGTGTATTCTGGGATCAGAGGTTGGAAAACCTGTCGATCTTGCAGAAAAAAATGGAGCCAACAGTATGGAATTTAGCCATCTATGAATAATAAAGATACAACTTTGTCATCTGCTAAGGAATAAGGGCTTTACTTTTACCTGCAGCTTATTTTCAGGTTTTTTTTTTTCTATAAACACTGAGCCTGATGGGACCCTTTACACACAACCCTGCTTCATTGGAATTTCTTTGTGGAGGGCTTGATGCATGTGTTGCACAGCATAGGCAGGCACACTGGTTGCAATTTTTATGTTTTCAGCAGCTGCTGCTCTACCTTTCTAGTAGAGCAAGGCTAGAAAAGTGGAGCAGCTGTGGTGAGGTAGTTGGCTCTGACTGCTGTTGCACTCCAGTAACATGTTGCCGTTTTTACGGCCAGAAGCCGTGAATTTGCACATACTTCCAGATCTATTTCCTGTTTGTTTGCTGTTAGTTCGACTTCAGTTTTCGGTTTGCATTCTGATGTTTAGGATCTCTTGTGTTTTTCACAGTGCTGGAATTAGATAACCCTCAACTGCAGCTGAAAACAAATCTGTCAATATATATCCCTTCTAATGGCTGATTTCATTTGTCGCAAACAAATTTGGTTGTGGATCACACTGAACTCAGCAAGAAGCGTTCAACGTTCGAGTTACATCTTGCCACTGAGTTCTTATTTTCCTAAGGCTGTTTTGTCCAGCTGTGCCTGTTCTTCTGACTCTCTTCTCAGTTTCAAAGCCTAGAGTGCTTTCAGCTTTGGCATTAGAAAAATGGGGCTCCCTAATTTCTGCAGCAGTAGCTCTTTGCAGCATTTAACTATGATTCAGTTTCTAGGTTTTTTTTAATTATGTAGTCCTCAGGTGCTGTAATTAAAGAAATAGGGCATTAATGAAATAAAGTTGTGCTTCTGATGATTCACTCTTCTGGCATTTAGAGTGCCACCGGTCATAGTTGATCTGTCTTTCAGCAGTGGAGCCAAGACTTTACAAGTTCTTTTAAGATGTGTGGACTGCTGTGTGCAGACTTACGTGGGAGCAGAGTGTTTTAAGAGTTAGGTCTCAGTCTGAATTCTCAGATTGCCAATGCACTCACAAATCTCTGAAAGGATATGTATGGTATGGTGGGGGCAGCCAGTTGCCCTGTCAGGAGTGGTTCTTTTACCACAGTCTTGGTCTGTGTTGTCATGTATTCTTGGTGGAATGCCAAACCTCTTCCTAGGGAATTTTGACTAATTTTTGTTCTGCTAGTACATGTAACAAAATGGAGTAATCAAATAGCTCTGCTCCTCTCTTATGTTACCAAACGTGTTTATATGTTCACCACAAGTAAACAGACCTCACCTCTATTCTGAGTCCACTAAGCATCTGAGTAATCAGATGTGCATGTAAAGAGCATTACAATAATCCAGTTTAGAAGTAACTAAACCAGTAACGTAGACTGTGGCAGGTTAGATGAGAATCTGATTAACTTTGCTTTCCCAGGTGAACCCAAAACACATTTAATTTAGCACTTCACTGCCAGTACTTACTAAGCCTTCACAGTCAGAGGGGACCCTTGTGAAATAGGCTTCTCCGGATCATCCACTGCATGTGCTGTTCCTTCCCCACACTTCTATCACATGTTGTTTTAAAAGGCTACATTTTGGGCTCCTCGTTAAGTCCAGCAGTGATGGTATCTGGCTCATCCCTGTCAAGATGTTTTATTACAGGAGCCAGAACCTGACACTGCAAACAGCCACTGGTTTCTTGCTCTACCTGCCCATCAAAACTGTCAAAGTTCAATCAAAAATCATCAGCTGGTCCCCAAAACATGTGCAGTGTGTGAAATTGCTGTGTGGAGCAGTGTCCTCCTAGATACACAGTGCATTGCTAACTGGGCTGTGCCAAAAGCAATAATGGGCAAAATGGAGATGAGAGATACTGGAACAGGTTGCCCAGAAAGGTGGTGCAAGACCTGTCCCTGGACACATTTGGGATCAGGCTGAAAGGGGCTCTGAACAACCTGATCTGGCTGAAGATGTCCCTGATTATTGCAAGGAGGTTGGAACGAGATGACCTTGAAAGGTCCCTTCCAACCCAAACCATTCTGTGATGCTGTGGAAGTGATTCATCCCCACTGTTGGGTTGAAATGACCATCACACTGGACAATATGAAAGGAATATATGCAGTTACCATATTACTTAACCTCATGCATCAGTGAGGTGAGAGGAATCGGAGACCTCATATACGGATTCCAAAGGAAACAGAAGACAGTGGTTTTTTTCGCAAGATTAAAGAGGCCATTTGAACTTAAACAGAGAGAATTCAGAAACAAAGTCTAGTCCAAATGAGGTCAGTAGCAAAGACTGGGGAGGTCAGAGGTTACGACGCCAAAGAGATGTAGCCAAAGGTCAGTGATAGTAAATAAAGTCAGGGAAACAAACCCAGTGTCTGTGGCTATCAGAAGCATTTGAATTTTGCTGACTGTATCAAATGTAAAAAAGAACAAACTAAGGAGCACTAGGGCTTTTGTAGAGGAGATAAATGGCCTCCATGGTGATGGAGGAGATGAACTGACAGCCTTACTGTTAAAACAACCCTTAATGACACACACTACCTTGTTATAGTAAGAGCATGAAATACCCTCCAAATTATGGGAATTGCCTGTACACGCTAAGAAAGAATACAGGGGAGGGCAGATTTCAGAAGATGTGGTTGAACCCTGAATATTTCATTTTATCAGAATTCTTTATCACAGGCTATAAATGAAAGTTAGTGATGGTATGAGGATTAGACATGGGGCAAGAAATGCAGCGTGGGAAGGGTGAAATTTCACTGTCATATGCTTAATGTCATTTGCAAGTCAGTGCCTAATAAATTGGGAAATGAACATATAAGCTTTTCAGATGATCCGATTTACTTAGAATTATCCAAGTTTTTGGGATCTTAAGTTGCTGGAAGAGTGGTTTAAATTTAAAAAATGAAGGCTGACTAAGGGATAGGAAGAAAGGGAAGGGCTTAATGGTTGCTGTTCAGGAGAGGAACCTGAGGGGTGACAACTTTCTCTCTGTTCCCCTCCCAAGAGTTCTGTGCTGAGATCAGTCTTACTCAGCATTTCCCGTGTGTTGCGGTGCAAGAAATGCACACAGTAATTTCCAAGTTTTTGAGTGCTGCAGTGAGGTCTTCAAGTAATGATGGATGATTTCCAGAAGGACTGCTAAGAGGCTTCACTATGGTTGTATGTGTGGTTAAAGGTCTGGGTGGTTGGGAATGATCAAACTGTGATTGCATGAAACTGAATTCAGAGCTGGCAGTTGCAGTTTGGAGAGAATGATTTCAGAGAGCTGTTGGTGCTAATTCTGAGATCTTTCCTGTTTGCAGCAGCAGCCAAAAAAGCCACCAATGTTACCATCGTCAGGGTGGTGGGAGCAAGATAGAGGGTGCTGTGCATGGTCCTGGAAGCCTTGGGGCACTCACATGTGGAGCACTGCATGCGGGTTTGGCCTCCCCATCCTGAGGAGAGTGTGTAATGGAGTTACAGAAGATACAGAAGAGGCCTACTAAAAACTTAGGGAACTGAGCAAAAAAGGCTGGAATGTTTCAATCTGGGAATGAGATGGCTGAAAAGGGGGCATGACTGCTTACAGAACTGGGAAAGCAGTAGGTGAGATGAATGCGCAGTGGTAATTCTCCACACTTTGCAGTGTTAGAGCTCAGGGGTACTGGATGAAGCTGGTAGGCGATTTAAAGCAGATGCACAGTGTAGTGAGCTTCTGGAACTTGGTCCTGTGGGGAATATGTGGAAGGAGTTAGTGTCAGGAGGTTTTTAGGAGGAGGTTGAAAAAACCACATGCACAACTGAGCCATAAACAAATACTGAAGGAAATGGACTTCAGTGTCCCTGCTGCAGTAGTTGGGTTTGCTGGAAAAACACAAAAGGTGTGCACGATAGGTTTATATCATGTCCCTAGATAATACTTGCTGTTGCCAGTGGTGAAGGTAGCGTTAGATGGAGCATTGGTCAGACCTGGAAGTTTGTATGCTCCAGTTAGGAGCATGAGGAATGACATCCTTAAAATGAGCAAGAAAAGGATGGAAAACAATATTGAATTATACTGAGTATTCCGTTCCTTGGGATGTTGTGGTTCTGTACGTTTTGTCAACAAGCATTTTGCTAGAAACGTGACAGTTGCTTCAGAATCGCTGCTGTGCTGCCTAGCTGTGGCAATGCTGGGGAAGGTCAGCTACGACTTGGAAAATGCTGCTGCACAGAACATGCTCTGCTAAACCAGCTGTTCAGAAGCACCGAGTCTCCTTTCTAAAGGACTTACGAAGAAGCTTTCAAACTCTAGCTCGTAAGTGACATGGAGGATCAAAATTTAGTTCAGGTGAATAAAAAGATTTGAAAAGGAAAATGAGTTTATTGACCAATGAAAAGTTCACTGTACTGTAACTGTTGTCTTTCATTATAGTTTTAGGTTTGTTTTATTCGGTCTCATGCATCTGAACTTAATTACAGTATAGAGTATTGCTTATTGGTGTGTGGCATGAAGCAGGAAGCTGGTTTTAAGACACCAGGTTCTTGGAAATTAATTGAATTATGACTTTACTGTTGAAGGGGGAAAAAAAGCCAGACATGGCACGGTGCCCTAGTTCATGACAAGATTTTGTTGGTATTTCTAAATACATTAAAAACACGTGGAATATTTGTTAATTTGTTTCTTATACAAGTGGGGAACATTTATGTTGTGCTGCTTAGGTCTTTACCAGCTTGAGTTGGCTTGGCAACCCACTTGCAGTTTCTGTTGGGTGCCAGAGTTCAGCCAGCCTGAGTGTAAAATGGGTCTCAAAGCAGGCAAACGGCTGCAGGAAATAAAATCCTGTTTGAATAAATACGATAATTTCTTATCTCATGGTCACTTTAACATTTTAAATGAAAGGGGTAAGTGAAGGTAAGTGGAGGTGGATCAAGTTACAGTGTTGGTTTGTACTGTCTGTGCCTGCAACTCGTTCTTTCTTTCTGAATGGCTCATTTTTAGCCTTATGGCTTCTGATGACTGCAGCGATACTAAGGTGATTCTCTCTTTAATTTTTGAATTTCCAGTCAAGAGTATGAGAGTCTGGCCAACCATGAAGTGTTCATGGAGAAAAAAAAACCTTCCAGACTAAAAAGCTGTTTCTGTTATCATAGACATAGTTTTGGAGGTTATGGTTTCTTTGGTAATGCCACGATGTCATCATCAGAATTTGAAAAATGGGAATTAAAAATGCATTGTCAAAAACACTCAGTTCTGAAAGCTGACTGTGACTAAAGTTGCTCATTTAGTGTTGCTCATGGTACTTCCGTGTCATTTTGGATGTATTATCTCCATGGGACTAAGCTATGGAGCAAAAATCTCTCGAAAAATACCTGTTCCAAGTGAGGTTTTTACACCGTGATAGTACTGGCAGCGTTTCGGACTTCACGGTGCTGAGTGAAGTGTAGTGCATTGTAAAAAATGAGACATTTTTGAATCGCCACGTTATGAGAATTATGAATCTAAGCAAGTGGCCTTTTCTTCTTTTCACATTTCTTTTGTTTTTGTGCAGGTCCTCATGCTGAAACCGCCAGTGGATGCCAGAATTTGCAGTGTGGTTTTCGGGCCTGCTGCCGCTCTGGCGAATGACCGCTGACTTCTGATCTTTCAGTCTACTTCATTTAGCTGAGCAGGCTTCCTCTCATGCACTTTACTTACAGTTCGCATCTTGTGTTAACAATCCTTGGAGTGAGACTTGTTATACTAGCCTGACCCTGCCCACAACTTCAAAATCTTAATTATGAGTGTACTGTACAGTGTCGTAACAATCTCACAACCTCATTTGGCTTGAAGGGTGTTGGGTTTTATTTTACATAATTTGGGGAAGATGGGAAAATCTTCAGATTTTTTTTAATGCCACTTTATTCCAATTTTGGCACTTAAATATACTTTACTGAATTATTTTGTGTTAGGTGACTTTCTTTTTTTAATTTTGAATCCGTAAGTACAATATAAACCTCTGCAGAGAATTTGAATTGTATTGTTTGCATTTGGGTAACAATTATACATCTTTAGGAGCCTTGTTTCTTCCCCTTTCCTCTCATCCTGAAGTCGTTCTTTATATTGCAAAATTAGGGAAATTGCCACCTTCCTTTTGCATTTGGTTTTGTATTTGGGCTTGAAAGACATACTCAAATAAAACATTCCCACCAATAAAAAAGTGTATGCAGCAGTTGAATATCTGTGCTTTTAAGGTATAAAGTGCCATGCCAGAAGGCTGCAGAGGTTGGGCAGGTGGGTGGGTGTTGTCATGTTTACAGAGCTGTGAAATGTCCAGGATGTGTGGGGATTTTGGTTTGGTTCAATGGTTCCCATGATTGTGCTAAGTGGCATTTTCGAAACAGCTTCCAAGGAAGTCAGGTTTCATTAATCTGAACTCTGTGAAAGATAGCAATACATTTTCCCCCTTGCTTTGATAGTTAAAAAGATTCCTCTCTGGACAGCAGAGACTGGCAGGGAGCAGAGAATCTGTTGTGATGAGTGAAACGTGTGCTAGGAAGAGATGAGTAGCGTATGAGTAGTGTGTGTGTGGTGGTATGGGGGAGAGCCCAGTGTGTGAGGGATGAGTAGGGCAGCCCAGAGCAAGCTGTAAACTTCAATGGCCACCTGCTCATGGGTGGCACAGTTGCAGGCTGGATTTTTTCTCCAGCAGAGGAGTGGCAGGTGGCTGCTTTTGTGGAAGGCAGACAGGTTTGGTTTTTTTTCTTCGATCCTGCCTAATTTTAAGGACTGACAATACAAGCTAGTAATTTTTACCTGCTTTCCTAATTGGATAAGTTCTTTTGAGTAGTATTTATTTAGAACAGCAGTCACAGTGACATAGTAGCTTTCAAGACTCTCGGTGTCTGGGAAGTCGGTGTGCAGGCAGAGCTGGAGATTACAATAAACTGCAAGTTTTGGCACCATCTTGGTCACGCTAAACTGAAGAGTCAGGTAAGAAAAACACCAATGAGTTTAGACTTACTGTGGAGTCAGCTGGTGGTGGTTAACACTGACTGTGGGCTAGAAGCAGAATGTTCAGTGCTCAGTTTGAAGCCTGCAGGACACCACTGATACAGCAACTGTATTTTCAGGGAATCGGCATTGAATGTGCCCAAAGGTTGATGGATCGCTGTTTGTGTGAGGCTGGCCGAGGCTGTTAGATACAAGCAAGCCCACTGCACACACAGTTACCGTCTGTGTGCCAGAACTCTCCTTTCTGAGGCTGGCAGGTGCAGCCACAGGAGCTTCTGCTTGCTGCTGGGTGGTATTTTCTGTGCAGACTGGTAGAAACACAACTGAGGATGGAATGAGCTGCAGATACACTGTGGACTAAACCTGGGAGCTGTCATCAGTGTTCAGCAGAGCATCATGTGATGACTGTACTTTCTGGTGGGGTCTGTAGAAGGGAGGGAACCTGTGGCAGCAACCCCTGACTCTCGACTAGTCCATGAGTGCTGGTCGACACTATAGCGAGGCCACTCGTGATCATCTTTGAAAGGTCGTGGAGATCAGGAGAGGTGGCTGAGGACTGCAAGAAAGCAAATGCCACCCTGGTCTTCAAAGGAGGACTCAGGGAATGACTGGCCAGTCAGCATCACCTCTATCCCGGAAAGGTAATGGAGTATCTCTCTGGGGTATTTGCATGGATGACAAAGGGATCAGGAATAGTCAGCATGGATTCAGTGTTTGACCAACCCTATTTCTCTCTATGATGAACCTGGCCGGATGAGGGGAGAGCAGTGGATATTGTCAACTCCAACTTCAGCAAGGCTTCCAACACTGTCTCCCCCACCATCCTTATGGGCAAACTCAGGAAGTGTGGGTTGGATGAGTGGACAGTGAGGTGAATTGAGAACTGGCTGAACAGCAGATCCTAGAGGGTTGCCTGTCATTAGTGGTGTCCCCCAGGGTTCAATACTGGGCTCACTTATTATTTAACTTATTCATTAGCGACTGGGATGAAGGTCCAGCTGCCTCCTCAGCAAGTTCACTGACAACACAAAGCTGGGAGGAGCTTTGGGCTGATCCCCCTGAGCGCTGTGCAGCCCTTCAGAAGGACCTGGGCAGGTTGGAGAGATGGGCAGAAAGGAATCATCTGAAATTCAACACAGGCAAGTGCAGGGTCCTGATGAACGCTCTTCCTAAGCTCAACCCACTGTCATTTTTACTTGGAAGAGTTTGATTAGCGAGATAACAGCAGGAAAAGGCTATGTATTTATATCAGTATTAATGGCACAAGTACAGTGCTAGTACTTACATACTAATATGTGAATTTGATTTTTAGTAAACTGTTCTTTTGATGATCTTTTACTTGCAAGTTTGCTAACTTGCAGACAAGCATTTCCTACTCCTAATTTAATCAAATTCTTGTATAAAAGGAATGAGCTTCCGCTTAAGGTTTGGTATAAATATTTATTAAATCCTTCATCTTTAAATTCTTAAGAAAATGTCTTACACCTCTAAATGGTGCTGGCATTATACAGATACAAACTACAGAGTAGTATATGAAGCAGCACCTTAAAAACTGAAGTATGGCCTTCACTGACGGTGCTTTGGTATATGAAATTTATTCATAGCTAAAAATTCAGGAACTGAGGTACAGGAAAATATTTTATTTACAAGTGTATTTGAAGAGGAAGAAGGTCTGTAGATAAACTGACTAGCTAAAAACACTCTTGAAGGGATGCCAAGGAAACATCTTACTCTGCACTGTCACTTACATGTGGGCATGTGTAATGCTTTTAGGAGTGTGAGGTCCCACAGGGAGCTATAAAAGACTATATAAAAATCACCTGTTAGTACTGGAAATTGACGCTGTCCGTCTCTTCCTTAGCAGTAATTAGTATCTTCAGTGGTTTTAGGGCAAATAAAGCTACTAAAAATCATGTTCTCATTTGATTTTTAAATACTTCGAGTAGTTCAGCAGTGAGAGAAATCTTATATTTACACCTATGTAAGCAAAATGCTTGCAGTATTCGGACTGGTCTGTGCTACCTATTTCGCACGAGTGAAGCAACATAAATCCATATAGAGAGAACATTTTGGGGATAAGCGTGAATATACACAGCTAGAGCAAATTCAACATTGGAAACGTCAATGGTGTGAACTCCTGTGCTGTGTACAGCTTCTATTAAAGGCCTCACTTCAGAATATGGCATATGAATAGGAAATCCAGAGACCTGAGAAAAAGAAGGAGGAAAAAAACATGTAAGAAGAAAAGCTGAGGGCACCTGAATAAATACATAGTTTAAAAAAATTTACATGCTGAGTAAAACAGATTATCTTCTCTACTGCCAGCCTGAGGAGATGCAATAGAAGAACCTATGTTTGTATTTTGATAACACCTCCCTCTTTCACACACTCCAGGCAAGCTTCTGACATTTTTCCTCTTTAATTTGGTTTAAGTTCAAAGTGAAGTTCTTTAGAATCCACTAGAATCAAGTTATATTAATGAACACATACAGCAGAACTTCATTGCTTTTTTGCCTTGTGGTGGTTTTAAATCACTGTGTTCTCCTGGCTGGGGATTTGAGCCAATGTCTCCTGCCCAAAAGGAACTGAAACCTCATCTCATTTTGGAACTGGCCAGAGTTGCCAGTGCTGTCACAGGTGTTCCATGTGGGAAGCAGAAGGCCCTTCCAGGAGCCTGGAGGAAGAACACACAGGCACACCAGTGGCAGCAGTGAACATAGCAGTCAATTCTCTTCTGTCTTCAGAGAGAGAAGCAAAGACTAGTAGAAGACTGAAGGAAAGCATGTTGTGTGGGCTCCTGCAAGTAGACTGTGTGTAGCACTACTCAGCACCAGGACCAGGTTCCTACTACCCTGAGAGCCACTGCACCAATCGGCCGCACAGCAGCTGCTGCTGGGACACTGCACTCGTGTTTATGTGTTGGCAGTAGTGGCTATTGTGCAGCAATAAAACAACAATGCACCCAATTAACTTTACATTCTTCTGTTCAGCAGAAGCTTTTTATCTTCATCCTTACAAATGAAATAAACCGGATCATCACTCCTTCACTCTATAAATATTACAATGGTTTATCTTTGGTAAAAAATCTCTTGTGAATTTTGGTAGTAGAAGAAATAACTAGCCTAGGACACTCTTCTATACCATAGAGTGGCGATACTAAATCCTAGGGATTTAACTTCTCGCTTCTATGCACAAGCCATTTGTGTCCACAAGTGTACCCTGTAATCTCCCAGCTGTTTTTGCAGCTCTGCCTGATGGTCATCTTCTACATCTTTGCCTTGGTTTTGTTCCAGCAGCGGCAAAAAGTTACGGAGGGTGGAGGTGCAGTATCTGTTCCAACGTGTTGGGCGTGTTGGTCTCCATTCCATAATCTTATCTTTTAATATTTTTTCAATCCTGCAATAAGATAGACTAGTTATTACAATTCTAGTATTGGACATGTGAACTAACCTCCCTTGGCAGAGAGTACAGATTCTGAACCACAAATGACCTCAGTTAAACTTACTGCTCACTAAAAGTGCAGAGAAGCCAACACAGCTGTGTAGTAATGTCTGCATTGTCAGTGCCTGCATGGAAGGCTGTGGGCTTACAACCCCTTTTTAGTTTGCACCCTCTCCTCTCATCCCCCCACACCATTTTGCTTTTTGGGAAATGGTAGAGCAATGATTGATTAGTTCTTTCTATCTGGCAATCTCTATTGAAGAAAGACAATTTAAAAAAGCCCTGAAACAATAGCTTCTGAAATTTTAGGCCATTCTCCTGGCATTCAAAGCAGGTTTTTAGGTCTAGGCATGAATCCCTAGGAATGCTCTGGTATCAGCAATGATGGCACTCGTTTTGGAGGTAGAAGTACCTGCTCTGTAGTTCCAGTGCAGCAGCCCTGTCCGAATCCTCATAAGTTAATTCTTCAGGCTAGCAATAAAGAAAACAAATATTAAGACATGCGACCTCTTCTAGACCTGTAACAATGTAACTTCAGGAGTTTCTACCTTGATGATGCTCACAGCCGCTTACAACTATGCTAAAATAATCTATTCTTTAACAGAGACATGATAAAAGATTAACTAGATATTTGTGTGTAATGCTGGGGTTTTTTTCCCCCAGTAAATTTCAACTGCTTACACCTTTGATAACTACGCAGAAATTTATGGCTTTTTACTAAGGATGTTCATACAGCTTGAAAAAATGCCTTCTTAGCCATGAGACAAAAGTCGACACTTTCTTCATAATACCAAGCTACTACTTTAGATATATTTGTGTTAAAGATTTGTCCCATTTACTTCACTGTTGTCCTGAGATTGTACATAGACCGTTAGAGGGCAAAAGCATTAATTCTGTATAAAATCAACTTTTTGCAGTATTCCTGCTTTCATTTTTTTTAAAGGAGTAAGTGGGAAATCTTTTTTTAAAAACCAATGCTATTACATAAATATACTTAACCAAAGAAGTCCAAGGAACTTAGTATCTGCTTCTTTCTACCAAGTGTGTGATGTCTCAACCCCTCAAATTGAGTTGGCAATAGATCCATCAATACCTGAATGCTGCGGAGACCAGGAAATGGCAAACTTCTTGAAAAGAAAGGCTTCCAGTGTTTTGGTTTGCTGATATCAAAATTCATCCTTCCTGGGGAATCATATTCTTGCATATTAAACCAAATCTACAGGAAAGCAAATTTGGTTTAGCTTTCAGCATATAACCACACCTACGGAACACATTCCACTTACATAGCAATAAAATACTACATAATGTTAACCTCCTGTAGCAATTTTTTTCTGCTGTTCTGAGCTGTGTTTCCACCCCTCTGGACTGCTGCATGAGTCTTTTCAGAATTCTGATTAAATTCTTCCAAGAGCCCAGCCCAGTGCAGCTGTGGCTGTGATGCCTGGTAGCTGCTGCACCCTGGCACCACTGCTCTTTTAAGCGTATCTTGCAGAATACAAGCAGAGATTGCAGAGATTGCAGACACTTGTCAGCAAGTGGAACCCACGTATTGCACTCCCCTTCTTTACAGACATTCATTTTGGCCTCTGCGCCTAATCTGGAGCATGCAGGCACTGTAGGATTCTTGTTCAAACAACCTTTAAATAACTATTGCTAAGGCTGCAAAATGTACCAGCAAATGTGCTACGTAAAATGTGCTAATCAGTGTGTGCGACCCTTTGTAACTGAGGTTCTGTGTAGATCCTTCCAGGACAGCTGGTTCTGCCCCAGTTGGATGTGAGGTGGTGTGGCTGTGGTGCAGCACGCCTGCTCAGTCTCACTGAGATGGGAATTAGTTGCCTTGAAAGATGATGTGCTCTGCAGTTCAAGTCAGTGCTCAAGTCCTTAGTTGCTTCTTCCAGCAATTAACAATTGAGTTACAGTTTTCTTAACTGTAGGTTTAGTACTGCTTAAAAAAACCCCAAACCAAACAACTCTACCTACCATTCCACAAAATGCTTTTAGTGAAAGAACTGACTACTTTTAAAATAAATGTACTTTAGAATATTAAATTCTCATCTAAAGTCATGATCTGTGTTTAGAATAGAACAGAGAAGAGATTAAGTAACAAAACAAAACTCATAATGCATGGCTTTCCAAAAAACTGAGGAGCAAAACTTTTAAACTCAACTTCCAACTTCTATTCAAATAAACCCTAGGGTTCTTTTTTTAAGTTTGCCCTCTGTTTCCTCATTTTCAGACTTTCACACATCTGTCTACCTCATTATCGTGTCCCTGTTTGTGTCCCCAGAACCTGTGAGGTCTGGCTTCCAACCAAGTCAGGGAATGCTGCTGGCAGGACAGTTCCCAGGGTTTCTGACCCTCCCAGCACAGGCTCAGCTCCCAGTCTGTGGCCTCTCCTTCACCTGCCCAGAGCACTTACGATCTCTCCTCTCTCCCCCCACTATCTCGGAGAGTTTACAGCCACACAATGAATAATATATTATGAACATGCACTAGTATTACCTCTGTATTTGCAAATAAATGGGAGGACTTGATGCCAGGCAGAAAATCCGTATTGTTTTTTGTGCCCTGAGGTGCCGGCTCTGGGTTGTGCACATTGATCCATTCAGGCTGTGCCCAGTGTCACATGGGCAATTCAAGTGACTCCTTTATACTTTGTTTCTCATTTTTCAGTCACATTTCACCTGCAAACTATTATCTTTGAGGAATGACTACTCCTCTCCTAAGCAGCTGTAATCTTAGGCCATCCACTCTGGGAAGCGCATAAGTAAAACTCAGTAATGAATAATATTAACAGATCTCTTGATCCACCAAAATGCTGATTAAAAATATGTCTTATTTTAAGTATCTAAAGTAGCTGAAAAACCTACTTAAGATTGAATAATATTGCTAATAAATGATAGCCTAAATATAGTTACAATGATGAACAAATTATGTCAAAGGTTAAAAAAAAAAAATCAAGTTATTGACCCTTACGTGTATAGAAATGTGACAAGACTGAGCACACTTACATTATCAGAGCTGATCAGACAGTACACATTTTGTAAGGGGCAGAAAGTATCATACTGCCCATAAAAACATCCAGTACTGGGATTCCAAATTACATACTGACTTTGTTCCAGAGTTAATACATATGCAGTTGGTCCCTAGGAAGGAAAAAAAAAAGTATGAGAAAGATGTTTGAAAACTGGCTACAAGAACAATATGCTTTGTATTCTTTGGAATACTAAATTTTTACTATTGAGATGGATAGTGCTTTTTAGGGCAAAGTGCTTGGAAGAATTTACGGGCTCATTACTGTTCAATGCTTACATAATAACGTGGCAGAGAAATGTCAGACAGAGAGAGCTCCGAGCCATTCTTAACATACAGATTCTGGAAGTTGCCTTGTTTCAGCTACAAACAGATGTGAAATTCCACATACAGGAATGTTTACCAGATGCCGCTTCAGTACCAACACATCCTACTTGGCTACAGCCACAGCTCTCATCCATGGGCAATCTCCCAGCTGAAGGACTTCCACCAGGGCACTGCACTCTGTGCCTCAGCCATCAGACTCCCTCACAGACACGTAAGGCATTTCCCAGCTCTCTTTATATTCTCTATCAGGAATCCCTAAACTGCTCTTCTATGTTCTTGTCATCTCCTATATTGTCCAGGTATCTTGAAATACCTGGAATAAATCCCCTCCTTACAAAATGCTCTATTAATGACTAGCATCTCCATCAGATTTTCAGAGGAAGGAATGTATCTGAGCACCTGCTCCTGTCACTGCAGTATCTCAGAATGTGCTTAAGAAACTAGCTTGGACAGAAATTTTTACCAAAATTCTTTGCGGCAAAACTTTCACATGTACATAGAAATTATCACACTTTTTTGAAAAGAGCAGTATTGGTTACTTGGAAATCTGAGTGCTTCCCTGAGAACAAAGGCATCTCCCAAGGGGCAAAACGGCCTCAGTGTTTCAGTTCTGGGCCAGTCTGAGCCCAACTGCTGCCGCAGTGGCTCCCAGCAGCCCAAGGCTGAGCAGACGCCTCACCTGCCTGCATTACAGTGGGCAGAGAGAGTGGGACTTGTCCAGCCTGAACCAATCTTTACTATTGCTGCAGCTCTGCCAGCAGCCAGAGAGAGAATCGGCAGATGTGTGTGACCATTAACAACCCCTGGTATGCCCCTAGCCCTCTCCTATCACCTCTGAACCTGTACCAAATCCCACACAAACTGTCACAGTCTGTGTATCCATGACTGAGATGCTGTGAAGGGACTGTCTCCATCAGTTTGTCCTGGATGCACCATTTATACAAGCTAAAATCAAATCAGGAGTTACAGATGCTTGGTACTGTATTATCATGACAACTACTACCAGTTTAAGCACAGAAACAGAGGTCCAGGAAAAAAACCCAGACATATACTAAGTCATACTTTCAATTTTTTATTTGCTTCTCTAAAAAGAATCGGTTCCCAGCACCAATGTTTAGATAATATCCTGGAAAAACATCCCAGCAATAAACAACTATCCACTGCTGGGGGCCGAGGACTTCACAGAATAAAAGTTAATATTTAGGCCAAATGAAAGAATCCTCTTACCTCAGGAATAGCATTTCCAATGATAAGCCAGGCTTTTTTCCCCATACCAAGAAAATAATTACACAAGAGCACGGCGTGTTCTTCCTCATCTCCCGCCAGAAGATAAAGAAATTGCTAATTGAGGTATTTAAAAAAAAAAAAAAAAAGGTCTTTCTAGGCAGTTATCAACTTACAACATTTGATAATGTTTCTTAACACATCTGAAGCAAGGAGTCCTCTCAGATCTTTACAACTAATCTTTACTGTTTATTGGTCACTGCTTCAACACACAGGATGAAGAGTGAATGGTATGAGAATCCATGAGATCTGAGATTTTATCACAAGAACCAGGGTCTTTGTCTTTTTTAGAAAGACAATTTTTCAGGAAAGTTCCGAGATGATAAAAACTTCATCTATGATCAACAATGTCTGCTGTTGTTCTCTAAATGGCAGGATTTATGTGACAGAGAAGGCTAAATATCCCATTATTGCTGACACTACATGCAATGTCTTTTCTGTAGTTCCTTGGAATGACAATGATCCGTTTTAAGTCTAGTTGTAAAGTCTCCATCAGTCAGCATCCCTTCACTCGTGCATGACTATGACATTATGGACTGGTTTGTAACAGAAAAAACGGGAGATACTTTAAAGCCCTAAGGTATTCCTAGCTCCCTTCAACCTATCAAAGATAAAATTTTTGGCTCAGATCACAATGAGCAACTTCTTTCAAGCTTTGGTCCTTATTCTTTAAAATAAATGGCTCAAAGAAAAATAGTCCTCGCAATAAGAGAATCACAGAATAATTTAGGTCTGAAGGGACCTCAAGAGCTAATCGAGTACAACCTCTCCCCAAAAGAGTGGCCACCAGGATGTTACATCACAATTCAAGAGGATAAAGAACTGTTTAATGCGTTGCTTACATCTGATGTGCTCCATAAATCACAAATTCCAGCAAATGACACACTATCTGGCAAAAAAGGAATCAAAGCGACGTATCGAGCCACCAGTTCCTGCAAGAGAACAAAACAGAGCAAGTCACCCTTTAATTCACAGTGCTCTGGTGTTATCATACTAGATGTGAAGAATACTGCTGTTTCCACTCAATGACGAAACACTGAATAACCTCACTACGGTAGCAGTTAGCTCATTTTAGAACTTGTATCAAAGACTGGTATGATTTACTGCCATTGAGGTTTGGCATAATTCTTTGTCTTTTAAAGGACAATAGTCATTAATATATTTACTTTTTTCCCCTGAGAAGACAAGTAATATTTTACAGTATCATTACAGCTGGACTTACTGTGTATTACACACAGTCACTACTACTTTATTTTGTATCTGTAGTTTTTCCTTTGCAAAAGGTGTAGCTGTACAGGAGAGACACAAAGCTGGGATCTGCTTATGTGCACATGCACAGTCAAACAAACAAACATCTTGAAATCTGTATCCCAGAGACTTTGCAATCTTTTCTAAGTACTTACTGCTGCTGTTTGAGATCTATTTGGGACAGCATCAAGAAGCTCCTGTGGTGGATTCAGAGGTTTGATATATCTGGTAATAAACACTGTTTTCCCATCAAGGTCAATTACAGTTGTTAGGCACTGGCGGCTTGGAAACTTTGATGTACATTCAGCTTCATACTTTTCTGCTGCCTGGAGCAGTTTCTCATCTTCTTGGGTATCAAACTTCAAAAGACAGTAGAATTTATACACAAGCAGTTTTATTTATAGTTTGAACTTAAGTCTTTATTATATTTGGCCATATTTCACCATTCAGAGGACAATAAAAAGAGTGTTAAATTCTTTCCTAATAGAATTTTGATCTTGCCTTGTAGTATAAAGTTTTGCTTACAGACCTTTAAGAAAGGTCAAGGCAATGGCAAATCAGGTAACTTGCATTTAGTTATGAATGCCCATAATGATCTATACATATAAGCTGGCTTTATTAAAGCACTGAAAAATGTAGTGAAAGTTATGGCCAAGTAACACTGTGGGGATAAGGATGTAACACCACATATTAAGTCAAACGTAAACAATTATGGTTAGGTACTAATCCTACGAGCTATTCCCCTAGCACTCCATTAAAACCACAACTGACATTATGCATAAAATCCCAGTGATTTTTATATAAATAATACTGCAACAACTCTGCTCAATGCCAAAATATTTGCGGAGAAGGTTCAAGTGATTTTTAGATGAATCCTTATAATTCAGAGGTGTCTAAAATTTCCACATTTTTAAATGAGATTTTTCAGAAGCAAATGCAGGACTTGAAAACACATATTAATTATATAACAATGACAATTATTTTGTCATGCTACCTAAGATGTCATCTTTTAAAGGTATTAGGATCGGTCAAAATTATCTACTTAGAATTCCTTGTATACTTCTGGTGGTGCTGAGAATTAAAGTTCATCCTTCATAATAGTTTTGTTTAAAATAAGCCACTTTTTTCATTTGTTACTCTTCTTCTCAATCTAACCTGAGGTGGAACAGCTGGGCACTGCCCTGCAGCTAGACCTCCAAGTCAGCAGAGAAGGCACACAGTGGTGATTCTTCTCAACCATAATTAACAGCAGAAAAGTACAGCCTCTGGCACATTGTAAATGTAAATGTAGCAATTTACTGCAAATATTACTGGCAAATAAACAATTACTATGTCACGGTCAAGTAACACAAACTGCAATAAGGTCGCTGAATGGCACAAACCCAAGCTAAATCTTAAACTGGGAACAACAGGAATTTCTCAACTGATTTATTAATATTGTACCTTCTTAAGCATTTCATTCATCTATATAGAGGTTCAGGAAGGACAGCAGGAAAGAGAGGAAAAAATAGGTAAAGAAACAAAAAAGGTATCATAAAATTAAAGTAAAATTATGCTTAGCATCCTAAAACACTACACAAGCATTTCACATTTAACTGCAGGTCAGGAATAGGAAGAAAGGATGGCAGGTTTAGTTAGTCAGTTTTTTTCATTTTACGCCAAACTCTTTCTATAGTAAGTGTATGTGTTGCATCTGGAGAGTTGCAGCAAAGAATTGTAACAGCTATTGTTGTTAGTCTAAGGCACTTCTGGTTTACTAATGAAACTGAATAAAATAGCAGCTGCTGTTGAGAAATTATTATCATCAAGATCTGGAGGCATGTATGAAGCCATGAACAATAAATGCTCATTTGAACAGTACAAACACAGAAGCAAGAAAATGCTCTTTGCACCTGCCACCTCCTTTTTGTCCACTGTTCACAAATAATCACAGGAACGCTTTATCGTTTACAAAAGTACATGGAAAAACTACATGCTCAGAGATGTGAATGCAAATTTGCTTTCTCTTAAGACTAAAATTAGATACCTGATCAAAGTTATTTCTCATGCATTAAGTGCACATCTCACTTAATGGTGCATCTAATTAAATTGAACTGAGATAGAAAATTTGAAATAAACCACTCTGAATTTGTATGAATGTCCTGTACTTGCATTAATGGCCTTTGGTACACTAAGGAGACCTATTAATATGCATCTCAAGAACTGCACCACTGGAAACAATGAGCAAGAGTATGATGAATTGCTCATTAGTTACCTTCTCTCTGACAGACTCTCCAGGGATGAGCTGTGGTTCAATGGTAATAAACAGTGTTATATACGAGCCCTCGCTCAGATTTCGCACAGAATCATAACCTCTCTCCATACCCAGGTTCTTTTCTTTGCTGTAGCCAAGGAGGACTGGAGGAATATTGACCTTAAATGTACCGTCAATCTACAACAGATACAGAGAAATACTTGTCATTAAAAGCAAAAAAGCAAAAGTTCCCTCTCACATAAACTTGCTATTTGTGTCCACATATTTTCTTCTTTTGATTGCTATTTTAAGTTACAAAATAATAAAATGAGAGAATATGATATTTATGTTGATTAACTGTGGGGAAAACACGAGATATCACATTGGTAAATATATTAATCACAACTTGATTTAAGCCTCTCTTGCATATTATGAACACTAATATTTAATAAAATGGAAATCATACACACTAATTCACAGAGAAAGAAAGAGTGCCAGCCTTTCACTATTTTTCTTTCAAACGGCAAACTCTACGTGGCTCTATTTACCTGGAAAAATGAAAATGGCAAAATACGGGTTGCAGGACTATGCTTCTCAAGGCAGCAGCAGACCAAGGGGCCTTTGCCTATGAGTGATGTGGGAATGATGCTCCAGCATCTCAGAGACAGAAGCCCCTTCCATGCAGAACCTACTGATGCTTCTTGGGTGGAACTGGAACTGGGCCCATTTATCCAGCTTCCCCACAGAAGTGCTCTGACAGACTCACCAGCCCTTTGCAGCTCCCCCTGCCACCACAAACAGAGAATAAGGTCTTTCTGAAGGGCTAGGTGACACAAGAGGTGGCAGGCCCCACACTTGTTTGGGCAGGTTTCGACAGTGAGAGTACACAGTTTTAGGAGAAAAGCAAAAAAAATTAAGCTCCTGATTCAGACACAGTTAAGACAACTGCCACCAGAAAGGGTATCTTCAGTGGATGTGGAAAATGAACAGATGACTCACTGACACGGCTCATCAAACATTTAAGAACAAAATTAAGTTTTGATGAGGAGAAAACTAAATATATCACTCAAAATTTCTGTTGCAGTATATTAGAACAGGATGATGAAATGCTTCATTTGCTACTGAAATGTAATTGCTAGATGCACCTTGATATAACCACTGTGCTGATCAGGCTTTTTCAAATTCCACATGAAATCCTGTTCAAATGCAAAGAATCTCTACTGCTGGGAAGATCTATACAAGCCCTCACACTATGCTTAGGCAATCACAAACTCCAACACCTCCTCAAAGGAGTCAGAACTGTACCTGACAGGAATTCTGGAGCTACAACAGAAAGACCAAGAAGAAGTATGAAGAACAGAGGTCGACATCAGTAAGGGAAGTCCTCAAAGACGGAGTGTGGACAGTGGCTGTGTACTCCAATACGTATTGGTAAGCAGCCTGTTAAAATGTCAAGTCTGCCTATTAGGTCTCTCAGGACTGTGAGCAGACACACTTCTCAGGTGAATTTCATTCACCCAACATGGAACAACTCCCTAAAAATGAGCATCAGATCTTGTTGTTTCTTGTTTGTTGTCACATTATGTGACATTGCACAGGATGGTCAAAGACTCATGAAAAGATCAGACCTCCTTACTACTTACACCTTCTTTAAAATCAATGAAAGCTTCATTATACAGGGAACCACAACCCTCAAACAGATAAATTAACTGATTAACCTCACAAGCTGAAGAGAGCATATTATTAATGATCCAGCAGAAACAAGTGGACTAAGCCCGGTTAGACATACACTGTCCAAAATTCCTCAGCAATGAAAAGAATCCCATGCTTTCCTGAATCCCACGACAATTATGTTCTGTTATGCCTTGCAGACAGCCCAAGAAAACCACTTTGATCATCAAGCACTGCACTTAAATTAAATGAGACTCCTATAGATTTACTCTCTACCCAAAGAATCCGGGAGGCTCACAGTATGCCTTACAGTCCTTAAGGTTCTGAGAAGTGCCCCATACAGCCAGAGAAGAGCAAATGAATGTGTTGCTAGGAATGCGACTGATGTCTCAGTTTCTTACTTCATGAAGATCCTGACTTTTGTGGTAAGATGATTTGATCTACACCTAAAAAGCACCTGCCATGCAGAGGAAGTCCTACAGCATTATTACAGTGGGATAGGACTATCAATGGAAAGAATTCGTTTCCTTATACTAAGTCCAGGATGAGTGGCTGGACAAAAAAAGTCTTTCCTCTGTGAAGAAGTGCATGTTTTACTATTACTCCCATGACTAACTGTAGCTATTCCTTGAAGAAAGCTTCCCTTTAAAAGTTCTAAAAATGGAAGAAAGAAGGGATTGGGATAGGCAAAGGTGAAAATCTGGTGATTCATGAAAAGTGTGAAAAAAAAAGTTTGGTCAAATTTCCTCACCTACCCAGGTGATTCTATTCCCAGTTCATCTATCAAGGCTGTGCAATACCAAAGCCCTCAAAAGCCATTGAGAAAACCATCTGAAAAATCTGTGCTTTTAACCTCCCTACTGAAGGAAGCCAGGCTGCATTGTCACTGTTGAGTACGTTTTGTTTATCTCTTCTCCGTTCAAAACCTTGAATTTACTGGCAAATACTCACCAAATCTGTCAAAAAAATCCCAGTGGTTTCAAAGACATCTTCAAACAATTCCATAAAAACAAGCTAACAATTACAAAGAACATAATTAAATCTGACATTCTATTTCCAGCCCTCTTCCATTCTCAGTTCTGTGTTTTACTTCAAGTAAAATCACTTACCCTTGCTTGAAAATATATGGTAGTAAATGGAATCTTAACACATCCCAGCCAGTGTCTCTCAATACGAGTGTGGATTCCACTTCCTCTTTCACGATCATCCTATTAAAAAGTTGCCCAACATAACACTTTGTAAGACAGCTTCATTTCCTTTAATTCAATCAACAATTTATTCAAGGCATTAACAAAAAATCTGTATTAAAAATTTTCTGTAAGTATCCGTTCCATTACTAGTGCTGCAGTATTATTCTGCACACCTTTCAGGCACACCAGATGCTGAAAACATTTAAGAACATCACAGTCCATGACACAATGTGCTTGCATTTCAGGGTTCAAGTCCTGTATAACCTGTGACGGAGAACTTAAAACTCTGACAAGGAGTCCACAAGAGTCTTCTCAGACAAAGTAAATGAAACCCTGGTCTTCTAATGAACTATTTTATTAGTATTTAGAAAAGCTTTTTTAAGTTAAAATTCTATGAAAATCTAACTAAACCCTGTGAAATGGAAAAACTGTTTTCATGTGTACTGCCTATCAGAGATTTCCAAATCTTGTATGATCAGCCTAGAAGTTATTTTAAAAAAAATCTCTAGAATGACATCCAAGTTTCAAGAGTGTAGCTTTCTTCCTTCTGCTTCATCAAGTATCATTTCAGTTTTGAGGACAGAATTCTGCTCTTAGTGAAGTGTGCGCACTATTTATTTTTGGGTTATGTTTTCAAGAATTTTGAGTGCTACTATTTTTGTGGATGCTGAACTGACAAGGAAAGCTTTCACTAGATTCAACAGGGGAAGGAGTTACGCCAACACTGAGAGCTTACAAAAATTTCTTGTTACTATACTTGCAATTTTTGTCTCATTCAAAAAAATTAATACATACAACCAATAGATGGCTTAGGTTTTCTTTATTATTTCACCAAAGAGCTTGTAAAACAAGATGAGACAAAGCATAGCAAGATAGTTAGTAAAATACACAAGAACTGGATCACTCATCTGGAAAGAAGTAAAAGATTCTGATTAAGGTTAAGAACAGAATTCAGATTACAATTCATGATGCCTCTCAATTTTAGGATCTCCAATTTCATTAAATATCAGTAAAGCATATTACATATGTGTGTTCAACTCTAGCAGCATTTTATGTGGTACAAGCTGAATTTGTACAATGGTTAACACTGTAAAGATTTCTCCCTCTGACAACCTTGCAGAATTGACTAGATATAAAATCATAAGGAATGACAAAATAGAGAAAAGAGAGGCACAGGAGGGGGGAAGTTATTACACGGAAAAGTCTTGTTCTATCAGCTTCAAAAAGCTCACAATATTCTGTAATGTACACTGTCCTTCAATTATGAACTCACCTCTACAGCATCGTGAAGTACTTCATCAAAAACATTAATGAAGACTTCATCTTTTACTGACTGCAAACTGTGGGTGCTGTAGTCACCATTAGGAGCTCTGCAGAGGTTAAATAAATCAAAAAAGTGATTTGAACAGTACAGGAAAATGTGGATAAATCTGCATGCTCAAATTAAATTACTATTAAGCAGAAATAATTTGGTTTCATTTTGCCATACCTAAATGGAAGCTCAAGTTCCTCATTCCAGCTGGGGCTTGGACCTTCTGCTGTTGTTGTCCGGCAAACCGTTCGCTGAAAAGAAACTTCTACAAAAGGACGGACCAACACCTATAAACAGGTATCGAAACAAAGGAAACAGACCTCTGTGGAAATTCATCAGAGCACATTAAATTACACATTTCATGTATTTAGAAAAATGTACTTTTTGGTGATCAGGCTGGTTCAGCCCAGATATAACTTTAATACACCTTAAATATTGCATTTCATGGGCTTCTCAGCATTTATGAAGCTTTTAAAAATATTTTATATGCTAGTATTTCCAAAAGTTTATGTGTATTCAGAATACTTGACGTATTTATATGCACTGACAAAACCACATTTTCTCCTGAGAATGGAAAAGCTACAGGCTATCTAATCAAGGAAAGGAACTGAAACAGAACATGTGATCCAGACACCAGTGGAAAAAAGTGCACTCGTATCCTCTTATCTGTAATCCAAGAAGCCTACAGCAACAATCCTGGCTGTCCCTGAAACTGGCTCCTATGACAGATAACCAACTTCACTTAGACAAAACAAACCCCTAATGTGATTAAAAATGCCTTTATTAACATTCAAATGCATATGGCAGAACTTGTTCTACATTTCAAAAAGCTGTAATTTTGAAGGAAAATCATAAGAAAACCAGGAAAAAACTCTGAAGTCTTTCATCTTCATTCAGAAGGATGCTGAATTTAGTTCTAAATAGCAAGCAATTGTAATTTTAGTGTCAGCCATAAGAATGTTATGTTTAGACTAGGTTTAGACTGTGCTGATTTAGACTAGGAGTGTACTGGACCCAAAGTGTAGGCTGTGAAAACAGCCAGCAGCCAACACACACAGAAGAGTAAGAACTGAGCAGGCATAGCTGGTATTTTCTCCTATTACTCTCACAGACTTCAAACATTTTTAGACGAAAGACTTTTCTAAGTCCGTAATGATTTTTCTATCAAGTAACTCCCAACGGATTACTCTTCCAAATACTTGTTCAATACCCACTTCAGCACAAACAAACCTGTTTCATTCACAATACATGTAGGCAACCTCTCTGGGCACCGACCAGCTGCTGAATGAAGGTTTGTTTGGAATCTAACTCCTACCAGCTTCATTTGCCCATCACTCACATTTGTACTTATAGTGCCAGGAAATAGTCAATCCCTATCCAGTGTCTACATGACTCGTGATTTTGTGCCTTTCTACCATATTCCTCCTCCTCCACTCGCAGTTGTGGGTGTTCTGGCTGTAGCCATTCCATGTATCTGACATTCTTATCACCTTCTCTGAACCTTTTGCAGCTTTACTCTCTTTTTGGAGATCGAGGAGTGGGCAAGGCAACCTTGCCAATAAGGTATGTTTCTGAGGGTGAATGCTACTGTCTGTGGAAAAGAGGAATGCTCACAGCTTCACAGAAAATGCCAGTTTTGTAACATACCTGGTTGAATGCCCAGTCTGGGCTACTAGGTGGGCTCTGAGCTGACGGAGAGGCTGCAAACATCTCATTAAAGGACCTCGAAGATTTCGATGGCTGTTGAAGTTTGCTACAAGAGGAAACAGACAACAACCAGGGAAGACAGAGAATTCACTACAAAATATGAATCCCTCACATTCTCCAACAGCCGTACAGAATTCTGGAAATACTCCTGATGGTTTTGTTACAATTTTAACCTTTGGAAGACATTTATTTGATCAAATAACATAAATAAAATGCCAGAAAGGGGTATCGAGTGTATACTTCTTACAAGCCTTGTTGCAGAAGAGTACTTTGTGCCTGGAGGCTCTCTTTTCTGAAGAGCTTATCAACTGCAGACTTTTTTTTTGCCTAGCCCACACAAGCTACAGGTTTTTGAGCTACAGGTTTTTAAGTTCAAGTAGTTGAATCCCTGCAGAATTCATGAACAGTGTAGATCTTATGGTATTCAGGCACGGCCTCTACGGCAAAAAAGAATCCATATGAATATTACAGATTCGCCAACCAATGAGTGAAGTAAAAGAAAATCAATGTTAAAACATTTATTTGTATAGTACTTCCACATAACTTTTATTTGTGATAACACCACATTACAGACTATAAAAGAGTAACTATTCATGTAGAAGCAGCTCAAAATAAGATACCATATAATGCAAAAAAGATTGGATGAGGTTTTAATTATTTTTGTAATTCTGGTAATGAATTGAATTTTTAATCTTCTTTTTTCTGTCAGTGAATTGCTTTTCTCAGTATCAACTTATTTACAGGAGCAACAGAACCTCTAATACAGTAAGAGACACAACAGCTGATGATGCTGAATTTTCTAACTGGCCAGCTTGGAAATACCTCTGAGTTAAATGCAAGGTGTATTCATTTTGGGGGAGAGAGCGAGAACACTGCACTAACACATTGCTTCTGGAACTGAACCAGACTGTTCAGTGTCTCTACATGACAACCATCACACAGTGCAGGCATTGTCTTAATGTGCCTGAATGTAAAGGTCACCTTTAAAATTAGAGACACATTAGGCTCAGTCTATTAACTTAAATGGTTCATCAAGGAGAAGACCAACATGCAATACTCAGGAGGCAAGTACAGTATCCCACAGTGAAGAACTGGATTTTTTAATATTTGTTTTTGGTATTTAATTAAGATACTATGAATTAAAATTTCCCTGAGTATTATCAAGAGGCTTGCTTAAGGTATAATTCATCTGATATTACCAGAGATATAATGCCGTCAAAGCTGTAACTTATCTTTCAGACAGTTTCTGGTAAAACATGTCTTGAATTTCACAGCTACTGAAAAATTACTCTATTAATCTACAAACTCACAAAATATCAGTTCTTTATCATCATTAATAAAAAGATACATAGATATATGTATGTTTTTATCACGAGAATCAAAACAACACACATGGCTGAATTGCAACATCCGTTCCTTCATCCATCCTCAAAACAGCAGAAACCAGAAAATGAATCTATACTGGAAACAAGCATTTAAACATACCTCATCACTGGTTTCCTCACTGGAATATCATAGGCTCTAATGATGTTCACTAACAGTTTTATGTCTCCATCTGATAAATTCTGTGCTGTGACCTTCTTCCTTTCTTTTCTTCTTGGCCTTAACGGTCGTTTTGGCTCTGCCAGTTTAAAGAGCCCAAGTCCCAAAATGCTAGTAATCATAAACCAGATATTTAGTCAGTTTTGCATAGAATCCAGCATTCTAGCGTTACCATGACACATGAAAATTATGCACTAACATAAAAAGGAAATATTTGCTCCTGCTAGTGCCAAACAAAACTTTCTGAAATGAAAAAATGTTGCAATTGTCTAGTACTGCACAATCCAGTTTTGTCTTATATTTCAGGAATTATAACTTCAATGCCCAAAAAAGTTTGGTTGTTTTGGGGTTTTTTTCCCCCAAACTGTGTACGATACCAACAAGACAATTACACAGCTTCAAGATAGATCTAAACTACAGTGCTATAAACAAGGGATCTAGCAGATGATGATAACCACTGTATGGAAGAGGCAAAGCATCTAACTACACAGCTATGTACACTGAACAACAGGCTACAGAAAGGAAGCTGAATCAATATACCACAACATACCCTGGACCCTCAGAACTTATAACCCAAGGCAAAGCAGAACCAAAGGAAAAAAGAAAACAAACAGGAAAACAATAAAATGAAGATGTATGTTTTGTTTATGCAGAAGTATGTAATGTTTACATCATTGATTATCAATTGCAGACATTCAAAAATTACATTAAAAAATTGATAGCCAATGGCATTTCTTCCTTATATATAATATACCCCCCTCAGTAATTACTGTTAAAATAACACAAAATCAGGAGTTACTGAAATATCTCACTAAGTGAATATTAAACAAGCTACAGTTTATTTTGAATTCAATAACCATAAAACTTTGCAAATAGAATCCAATACGAATTAGGATTCATGATGAGAAAATATAAATGAAGCACCTGATTTTAAACAAAAAGCTAATTTTAGTCCTGTTCAGATTTTTCTCTACTGTGATGTGAAAACATCAACTGAAAGCAAGTATGAAGTCTTTTGTAAGAGAGCAAGTCTCTGTGTCTCCAGCAGATGGGACTGTTTAGATTTATACAGCTGGTTGAGAAACACTTTGACTATATTATAAGGGTGCTGTGTTTATAGTGAACAGAAGCAACTTCTACATGAAAGAAAAAAATAACTTTCACAACTTGTTTACTTACACAGATTTTAAGTGAGCAACACTAAGAGTCATCTATCCTGTGATGACTGATACATGTAAAAATCAACAGGTATGGGATTTGAAACAAAAATCCAAAGAAAGTGCTCAAGTAATAAAAGAAACAATAATCTTAGAAGAAAAAAGCAGTCATTTCCAAACTCAGTATCTTTTTTGAACATACGTTCTGTTTTGAACGTAAACAGCATATGACAACATTCAGCATCAGAAGTATATGGGAAGTAAAATAAAGAAAATGACAGCTAAAAATCCATTGCACATTATTTGCAGGGCACAGGCACTGGCTCTAAGTAGGCATCGCCTACGGAACCAGTAATAGTGATACTAACTCTGACACTTGCCTGATAATTGGAAATACTCAATCAGGCACCACCTGGACTATGCCCAGCTCATCAGAAATGCATTATCCTGTTAAATCTTATTTACACGCTGTCACTTTATTTCTGTCAAAAGCAGACTTTTTCTTAAAAAAGTTTTTACACACTTTGTTTATCAATACACTGTACTGGCAGAGGTGTACACAGTGGAAGTTTATCTATTATACTAAATACAAAATCACATCAGTTAGTCACATCAACACACTTTGCAAAGGAGAAATAAAAAAAGCCAGTGGTTTTACATTAATTTTTTTATTTGCAAAAAATAAGGATAGCTCTCTTACCCCAAGCTTGGGATCTCCTCTTCATTGACAAGGTCAGAGAGAAGGAAATGGTGTTTTGCTGTGAGGAAACGGTTGATTACTGATTCTCGAACCTGTGAAGGGGGAGGGAGAAGAGACAAAAATGCATTTCTAATCCAAACCCACTGCCAATATTTGCACTCTGTTAAACACAAACAGAACACCCACATGCAAATTCTTCATTTTTCCCAATTTTAAGAGGGACACAGTTGAAGAAAAAATTCCTTTCCGCCAGCCATTTCTTTAGAATGCAAGAGCAGCTCATTTTACCAATATAATGCTTCTCTAGAAACATACTGGCTAGATTGACAGAAGTATATATGAAAACATACAATCAAAAAATTATGTCTTCATCTGCTTATAACCCACCATCAATACAATTACAACAATAAATGACACTAACAGACATCTCTTTTCCACATCTAAATGAAGTTGCAAAAAAAGGCAGTAGAGAAATCTATATGGTACCAGTTACGTGGATCAAAAGAAATCCTTTGGACTACAGAACTGATGAAGCCTGTATTACAAATACTGTGATTTCAAATAAATGCTTAAAATTCTTAGTTCCTTTCATTTCTTTGCTGAGGTCATAGAGTAAAGCAGAGATGAAAGTCTTCCCTCTTCTCCTAACAACTGCGTGGAAGCAGACTGAAAGAATATTGCCTTTGTCCTTTTTTCCTACCACTAATGCTAGTAATGCCTTTATACTCTGTGCTAGTACAACATCAGAAGCGATACACATATAAAGATCATGTTTCAGAGTGAACTGAATTTCAGTTTGGATATGAACAATCTAATTTTCTAGCCTGTCTGACAATTTATAAAAGTGAAAATATCCAAAACTGTTTTTAAAAAGGCTTCTTGTATTAATCTACAAAAGAGGCAAACAAAGGTGCTATAATGTATGCTATTCTGTACTACTCCACTACTATTCAGTGTGCTGCAAAACCCATATGTTCAATGTCATGCAAAACATACAGGGCTGACAAAGATATGACAGCTTTGTCAAAAATAATTTTTTTATACTATCATACTGAATCTGGACTTTGGCACTTGCCTGCAAGATTTAAACACTTTTTTCTCTATGGTTCTTTCATGAAGTGTTCTTTCTAACCAACAATTTATCGTGTCCTACTTTAATTCAACCTAATCATCATACTTCATGTTTTGCTGGCAGGCTAGAATTTGATACATTTTTTGATATTTACACAACTAGTAAGAAACTGGTAGCCATGTTTTGCACTTGCTATTCTGCCAGTCTGAAATTGCAACCTTTTCTTGGTTAGATGATGAATGTTTTCCTTCTTTTTCCCTAAGAATGAAAGAGAATGTCATCTTAATATAATGAAAACTAGAAGAATAAATTAAATCAATGTAAAGGGAAGATGTTACTCTAATACCACAATGAAGGTAAATGTGATGGAAAATATGTTCTCTGCCTCAGGCTGCAGGACAAGACACTGTGTATTACATTAAATGATTTTTAGAAGTGATTAGGGCCGCTTTCATGAAGACAATTAAGTTCTTAGCATCACAGCCTACAACAAGGAAAACAGGGAGGAGAGGGAAATCGCTGAATTCCTCGCACTCAACAGTACAAATCTCTGGGACACTGGAGCAAAGAAGAATTTACAGAACTGACAGAAATACCCAGAATGGCTGGTCATTTTGTATATTGCGTCCTTCTCAACAGCATTAAATAACACAGACCTCCATTTGTTCAATTACACCAGTTTCAGACCTAACTTGGAACTTTAAAGATGTCTGTAGGTCATGTTTAGAGATGAATCAGGTTTCAGTATTCATGGAAATAAAGTATCCAAGTACAGAAGCAACATATGGCCTACAGGAATACGGTGGATCCATATATTTAGCATCTTACCTTCTGCAGATAGTTGGCAACAACTGCTCTGTGTGCATCTAGGTAATTTTTGCTGTCAATCACATCCCTCTCTTGCACTCTCTTCTCATAGTCCTAAAGATATTTATTACAGTTTGTGATTCAATATATATTCAGTACTTTTATCACATATAAGAAAAATGCTAAGTATTTCATTAATAATAATGTATGGACCACAGTAAACCACAGCAAATGTGAGAAGTTTGTAAAGCTATTTTTAATGCTAGTGTATACAACACATGCTAAACTTCCATGAATAGAGACAAGAATTCCATTCAGTTACAAGATTCATGTGGTTTGAATTACAATGAATAACTTGAAGATTTCCCTCTCTTCTTTCAAAGCTGAACTTTGACCTGCTGCTATAAACTGAAATTCCATTTGAACTGGAAGTGGATTCACTTATTGCAGCTTCAACAGGAAGAGTCCTTTATAAGCAGAAATGATGCGGTATTCTCGGAAGATGGTCTGAAATCTGAACTGTGTTTTAGTACTAGTAAGTACTTACCCTATGAAAAGCAGTTACTAATTATTTGGGCGTAAAACTCACTTGGTGAGTAGAACTGCACTTGGTTCTTGGGGAGAAGTATGTTGATGGGACATCTCTCAGGGTTGTGGTTACTATTCTGATGGACTACAGGGAAAGCTCTACTGACAGATACAACTTTTATTCATGAGTTTAGGAAAGCGTCTCACAAATTAAGAAAAGGCTAGAGCTGACACTCAGCTTCCAAGCAAAAACCAGAGCTTACAAGTCAAGAGGATCTCCCAGGATCTGCAGGTTTAATGGCAGTCTGCAAATCACACTGGCTTTAGAACCACAGCTAGTTATGTAAAAGTACTCAGTAAAATTAGTCTTCAGGTCGGAGCTCTAACAGTAAGGATGAACAGCTCAATGCCTAGTTAGTGTCCTCTAAATAGCAAAGTGCCCCTGGGATTGATTATAGGCCAGCATTATTCAGTTTCTTCACAAGTGACCTGGATGAGGAAACTCAATGCACTGCCAGCAATTTAGCCAAGGATACCTGGTCAGGAAGAGTGGTTAATATGAGTGACTGAACCATAGTTCAGAGGGCTCTGGATAACTTAAGACTGTGAAAACTGAAGCCTCGATAAAGGCAAAATTCTGTACTGAAGGTGGAGTAATTTCATGCACTGGCACAGACCGGAAAGCAACCAGAAGAATAACAGCCATATGGAAATAAATGTGGGTTTAATGACAACCAAAGACGTGTTCTTTTGGCAAAAGGCAAACCACAGGATGCATAAGGATCAGCATGTCCCGCAGACAAAGGGAAATTACTAGCCTCTCCAGCTTGACACTTGAGGGGGCATACCTGAAATACTGCAGCTGCCAATTCAAGAGGCATGTGGAGACACTGGATGGGATCCACTAAAGGGCTACTAAGACAGTCAGAGGACTAGAGAACACGACCTACAAGAAGAGGTCAGAATCTCAAAATAATTTAGGTTTGAAGAGACTTCTGGTGGTCATCTGATCCGAAGTCTCAGAGTCGGAACAACTCCAGTCAGAACGCTCAGGGCCTGGAATTTTCAGTATCTCTAGAGATGGAAATTCTACAAACTTGATGGACAATGTATTCTAGAACTTGAATACGTTCTTTGTGGAAAAATGTTTTCATCATATTTAACTGGAATATCTCTTGGAGCAACTTGTATCTATCATCATCTCACCTCTAAGATGAATCTCACTCTGTTTTCTCTGCACTGCTGGGTACCTGAGGGATGCAGTAAGAAACCCCCTCGGCCTTACCTGCTTAGGCAGAAACCACCTTAGTCCTTTCTGCCTCTCCTTGTAGGTCATGTGCTTCAGCCCTGCACATATTCTGGTAGCTCTCCACTGGACTTACTCCAGTATTTCAGAGTCTTTCTTGCACGGGGCAAGGTGTTCAAATTCATCAGTTTGGTGAGGAAGAGATTAATGAGCAATGCAGTATCTGCCCACAACTCTCTGAGGGGCAGTTACAAAGGACAAGGTGCCAAAATCGTCTCTCTAGTTCCAGACAATACAACAAGGGAAAGCAGCCATTAAACACAACTTGGAAGGCTCAGGTTAGACGTGACTTGTTTTTCTTTTTTTTGAACAATCTCTGGAAGGATAGTGAAGCACTGGAACAGGTTATCCAAAAAGGCAGTGGAGTCTCCCATTTAGAGGCTTTCAAGACCTGGCTAGACAAATAAACGGCTGATCTCATCTAGTGCTGGCAACAGTACCACCTCTTCAGTAGAAAGCAGGACCAGATGATCTCCAGAGAATATTTTTTGAATAGTATTTCCATGATTCTACGAATTTACAGACTTTTTTGCCAAATACCTAGTAAACCAACTAGGAAATTCAGTATCACTTGAAACTTAGTTTTGAAGATCACAGCATATAAAATAAACTTGGAATGGGCAATCATGGGTTTATTCAATTTAACCTTAATGGAAAAAAAACCAACAACTCCCATCAAAATAATTCTTAAACTATGGTTTTCAAATTTTGAATGATAACATGAAATGAATGAAAATAGTCCATAAAATAAACTGGATCAGAAAGGTACAGCAAAGATGTGGTACATCTTTAAATAAAAGATACAAAACTAACCTCACATGTAAAAAATCATATTTATTGCAAAGAGACAGAAGTGACTGAATTAATATATTTCTTTTAAAAAAATACATCATCCAATAGAAAGGAAGAAAGGAATTTTTGAAACAAATCTATGGCAGAAGAAGTAGGGATGAAAGAGCAGTTTGCCAGAATCTGAGATGATTCTGATCCTGCTACGGCAATGAACACATTAAAATGCTCCTTAGCTACATGAATTGCTAAGAACAAAAAAATGCATGATTTAACACTAGGAACAGAGTTGAGATAAAAATAATTGAAGTATAACCCAAATTAAAAAAAATGCACACATTGCATTTCAATAAGGTAATTAACAGACAGGCAAGGACAGGGTAAGCTAATTGGAGCAATGTACTAAAACAAAAATATCTGTAACATAGGCTCTAATAAAACAAAAAAAGGTTTTAATTCTTGTTAGAGTCATTGCTTCCAACAGTCCCCTCAAAAAGGGCTCAAAAGCTAATAAGCCTAAGCCTGAATTATCTCTGAATTACCTTTCTATATATGAAATCACTTTTAAAAAAAGTCTCTCAACTTTAATGAAAGCTATCTTATAACATTTGTGTCTACAGCCGTTTTTCTGTTTTATTTACCTCTTAATACAGTGTAGCTGTGGAAATACTGCCTTGGAAGGAAGCTATTTCAACCAGATGAAAATAACACTAGAAAAGACTGAAGGAATAAAATTCTCATTTTTTTCATGTCAGCATAGCTTTACATTCTTTAAAGGACCACTTGACTTAATTGCAAGTCAAATATTATAAGCATTTAAACTAGAAAAGAAGTATTTCAGATAACATTCTACCTGGAAGATTTTCTCACTGATTTCTCGTTCGTGTAAAGGGACTTGCTTATAGTTTCGGAACTCTGCCACCTCCTCGTTTCTGAGCTGCAAGAGTCGGAATCTCTTTGATCTATTAAACTCCTCATCAGAAACAAAATTAAATTCTTGCTGCAACTGTTCCAATCTGAAGAAATCAGGAACGTGTGCTTCTCCGCTTGTAGAAATCTAAATTAGTAACAAAAATATTAACTTTTTCATACAGAGTGATGAAAATCTATAAAATAGCTTTTATAAGTTGTACGTGCATATTGCAAGGATGTTCATTTGAAGCAAAAGCAATAAAGATGGATCACACAGACTGAAACACCAAGTATTTTATAGTAGGGTTTTACTGAGCAAAGCGTATGAGATTACACGTTACAGAATACAATAAAATTCTACTTCCTTGTATCATAAACAAAAGATTAGAGAGCATGAAAACTGTAACATGTCAGAGTAACCTAGGAAGCTGCACTGTAAAGGGGATCCATTTACAGAACTTCAGCTTTGTAAATAGCTATGTAAATTAAGCAGCTATGTAAATAAACAGCCATGTAAATGAAAAGGCTATGTAAATAGCTCCTCAATTTGTTGTTTAGAAAGGATGAAGCTTCTGCAACACCCACAATCTCTTTGTGCAATCCTCACTAATGAGCAGTGTTTTATTTAGTACCATGTACAAGTACACTGGAAATTCCCCTGCACTTTAAGGAAACAACAAACTCAAAATCTGTATTTTGTTTTTAATTTATTAACTGATTTGCAGGCACATTCCCTTACACCTATTTTTTGCCACTACTGAATGGATTAATAAATATTATTCATTAGTGTGTAAACAACCCACTCCTAAATGGATTAATAAATCATATTTTTAGTAGATATTTTGCTTCTTAACATTCACAAAAGCTTGTCCGTCACAAATTCAAATGCTGCTACCTTCCTGGCACGCACGCAGATTGCCTGGGGAGATCCTGGTGACCTGGAGTTTCACAGTTCCATTAGCCCTTCACCTCTGAAAACACCACCTACCATGATCAGCTGCATCAGAGCCGCATTGTTTGGGTCATTTGGATCAAGTTTTGCTTCAGCTGCCCACTTAGCTAGTTTCTTCATATCAGTTAAGCCCGATGTACCGATGGATGCAATAGCATCAATATTTTTTGAAGCACTAAAAAGACAGAATTGACAGAACTTACACCTAAAACACATTTGATTTAGCAATATAAAAAAAGTATTTAAAACAAGCTTAGAAAAACCTAAAAAGCTCCCCACAACCTGAATAGTAAATTTCAGTACACCGTTCTTAGTTGTAGCTGTGGAACTGAGGGAATGATCAATTGCAAAGGAAAGTCAAGGTGAAATGTGAAGGAACTGGTGGAAGACAACTTTTATACAAAGTAATAAGGTGCTTATTGATACATTTCTGATACACCTACGCTATTCCACATTGCATACTATCAAGTAAGAAGATAAACTGCCTCACATTGTGAAAGGTATCCTAAAAGTTCTGACAAAGAACTTCTCAAGCATACAGTCCTTGCTAGTGCTGTATCTTAGCTCCTGTCTTTGACCTGTCTCCTGGATGGTGCTTTTAGACCTGCATTGTAGCCCTCATCTCTGCCCCCTCCTTGCTGTTTCCGCATAGATCTTTGGGCCTGAACCATCCCCTCACCATGTCTGGGACTGCTGCCAGCACTCTGCTCTGCCTGTCATGTCCAGACTGCTGGCTGAAGAGGACACTGCCTGGGCTTGGGAAACCCTTGCAGCCTTCTCTCTTGTGATGCAGCACTGCTTGTGGTCCTTCCTGTAACTACAAGTCCCAAGTCTTCATCCTCTGGATGCTCCTGCTCACTTTCTAGTATTCACAGTAGGCAAGGATGTATGGTAGGTAGTCTGGAGGCCATTTGTACACTGCCCTGCTCGCCAGGCTTCTGGCATCTTCTCGCAGAAGCCAACTCTGAAGGCCCACTGCTACTCAAACCTTGACACAATATGTCAGGACATGTGGGTTATTAGCCAAATACCACAGGAGTGGATGTTTCCCCTTCTCTTGTTAGGGGTGCTAGTTTGAGTCTTTGTTCTCTACTTACTTGAGTATTTTCAAGAAAGCTTTAAAAACTTATGGGTCTGTCTTGTGCTTGGTTAGAACCAGCCAAATATCCAGCAGTTACTGGAGCAGCAGATAAAGCAGTAACATCAAGTTTATCTTTAGGCACCAGTCTCGAACAAATGCCAACCGAATCACAATTGAGCTAAAAAGCTCATGGGCAGCAAAAGCTAACATTAGTCACGAAAATCCTGTCTCTGACCTTTCCAACAGACAATGGAAAGTCGCAGAGAGCCGTTCATCTCCAGAAGGTGCTTCAAAGAAGAGTGTTTCACAGATAACTTCCTCCTGAAATGCTTCATTTTTCCATTCATTACAGTGATTAGTCTCCAGAGTTTAAAGTTAGCTGTTGGGAATCCATCTTTACATTTTTATCTCATGCTATTCTAGTCTCACTGAAGTCAGCAGCAGCAGAATACTGATATGTTGATCAGCAAAGTACTTGAATGGCTGCAGCTTGGTCAACAATAGTAACAGAGCCATTTGTAAGCCAATGTCTAGCCTCTAAATAAAAAAAATCCTGACAAACTAAACAGCTGGAAGAAATATTAATACTTGCTCAATATTAATGAGTATGGGGAAACTCTTAAGGGTTTACAGTGAAGGTACCTAGGGACATTACAAAAGCAGCCTTTATGTATCACCTCCTCGACTTTATGGAACTATAGAAAAGCAACAGAATGGACAAATAATCTACAATAACCAACTTGCAGCCTCAGGGCAAATTATATCGCCTCTCCAAATGCACTTCAGATAAGAAAGAGGTGGAGTTTCTGCTCTTAGCAAAATGATTACAGGAAGGTTCCTTGACAATGTATTCACTTTCTATTAGAAAGTGAATATATTATTCTATTATTATTATTCAATCATAGAATTGAATTAATCAGCTTGAATTGAACTTTAATGCTGTCTAGAAATAATATGTTAAAGGTAAAATTTCTAACTAAAATATATTTACCAAAAATATGTACCCTAAGATTTCTGCAGAGGGTTACAGCACAAAGTAAAAGACCTAAATTTAAGGAAAAAGGTTATGAAAATTCTTGATTATGAAAGTACATTTTTTAAAAATAAGTATAGCAAATTTCCCATGAATCACTGAAAATTTGTATCTTATTACCTTGGAATGCCTGTGTTTTGCTGAGATACCGGAGGAATTAAGGGGATTCCTTTTTCTCCAGCTGCCCAAGAGACACTATTGGACACTTTCCCAGAGGTCATTAAACTCATTTTGTTGCTACCATCAGCTTCAAATGAAAAGGACACACCTATCAAGGGGGAAAAATACCAAGTAGTATATTTATGCATTCAAACACAATGTCTTAACATTTTTAAAAACACTTCCAGAAAATAAGCTGTCAAATAACCTGTGCCTTTATATAAAAAGGTTAATGCGAAACAATGATTCTTCTGCATGCTGTGGGGAAGAACTCTGTTCTACAATAATGAGTGAAAGATTCCATTACACCTACAGAAACGCTTTCCATTTGAGTTGGAAGGAAAGGCTATGCCAAAGGCTCTTTTTTTTTCTCCACAGATGCACACCATTTAATATTTCTGCTAGTTTTCAGACTCAGCATACTGTTATTAACAAAAGAGAAATTCAGAGTCAAAAGAATTGTGTATGATTGAAAAGTCAGTCCTAAAGCTTTCAACACACAATTGTAGATATGGTCATCATAGTGACATTTAAACATGCTGTAATGATTTTTTTCACCCTGTTTTTTTCTCCTCATTTTTTTATCTATTCTGCTCTAGCTTTATCTCTATTTATATACAGCAAATTCATGCAAGTCAGTCATCTCACAATGCTGTTCAAATTCATTATACAAACTCGGAAATTCTATATGCTACTCTGTATTCTTCTTGTTTCCCCTTTTCCTATCTCTGCCTTGTTTCATCTTTGGCCTAAAGCCCCAGGGAAAAGGTGTGTGCAGGTTGTCAACAAAGCAAATAGGAGGACAAAAAATTACCCTGCATATACACTTCTACAGACAGTTTTTCAGTGATTTAAAACATGAAAATCACTGGAGCTAAAATGATTGATACCTCCTTGCTCTGCAGTGTCAGAGGCCTGATTACTCAAATGCTCAAAAAACCCCAAACATGTTCTGCAGGTCGTAAAGCTCCACTAACACAACAAGACAAGTAATAAGCAGACACATTTTTATTATGCAGAGCTTAAAATTAGTAAGAGACAAAAATTCCATAGCAAACTCCAATAATAAGAGTCATGACTATCATGGAAGACTCAATTACAGAAGCTTAGGCTCTTAGCAGAATTTACTCTGAAACCTACACGGTTTCAGCAAAACGAGAAATGCTGAACTGAGGAAGACAAGAGTCCCTACCACTCCCAACTCCTTCATGGTCCAACATCACACGCTGATCGCTGCTGAACTCTATTTCTTCCAGAGGAGCACTGCCTGTCAGAACTGCAGTCTCAGGCACAGGTAAGAACACTTCAGCCAACAAGGTGGTACTGCTGATACCCGTCGTTTCGTAAATCTAGAAAAAAAACACGATGACGAACAGAAGAAAAAATTTACATGTGCATTCTTGAGAAGTTGAAAACATATTGCAGGGTATTGAGAGAAAAGGTTTTACTATGGCTGAAGCATGAAATAAATAATTTAGGGCAATTGTATTAATTCAATTCCCTTTCTAAAATATCCAATTAGCAGACATTTCGCTATCAGCAGCTTACTTGATCTGAATTCTTCCTAAAAGTCTATCCTCTTCACTTTTCTAATGCACCTGAGATGAATATGAGAAGCTCTAGGCTTTAAAGAGCATCACTGTACAATATGCAACCGTTTGTGACAGTCACTGGGATCAGGTGAAGATTCTGGAGGGATTCTGCCTCGCTAATTCTCCCTTACCGTGAAAGGCAGGGTATGGCACACAGTCCCCATTCTGGCAGCACTGCAGGTTGCTTCTCTTTTTCCTAGCCAGCTGCAGGCTCAGAGTGACGTGAGCGATTTCTCCATTCAGATGTTTTTAATCCAAGCAAATGGTACTCCTTCTTCTTTTCAATTTGTGTGTTAAACAAATAAGCAGACGAGGGGTTTTTACACCCTCCCCTGAACTACCAGTGTTACCTAACCAGAGTCGTCTTCTAAAGGGAGAAGTAGGATCCTGATTCTGTTTCCCCTAAATATATTTTGTATTAACTCTGAAAAGTATTCATGTGAATCATTTATTAATTCATACTTGGAATGGGAGGTGGTAGTGGCTTCATTTAACTGCACTGGTGATCAAGTCAAGTGCAGTTATGGACGTTACTAGAAATTTTTTATTTTCTTATTCCCCTCCAGTAAACATTACGATGGTTTTACTGTGTGGAAAAGAACGTTTTAAGAAGACCACGCTAGCAATTTGATCTGCAACATAAATCAGTTTTTCCACAATTAAGAGGCCGATCCACTAACACAGTTAATCACAAGTCCCAATTATTTAATTTCTCCCATCCAACATACAGTTTTGTTCTATATATATCTAGAAAGTATAAGAATCAAAAACATAGCAGCAAAGTTAAAAGTTTGTGAATGGAGAAGCAAGGAAGGAGCGTGAGATCGATGATTTACAAAGGGTCTTTCAGAGGTTTCTCAGTCTTTATGACACTATCATAGAGCAAAACACAAGCATTACAGGAGTAATTACATTTTATATCATGCTTTACAAGTTATTGTGATAAATCATCATCTACCTGTAGTTTCAAACTCTCTGGCCAATTGATTATTTGTAAATTGAAAATCTGTCCGAAGTGAACTCTAAAATCGGAACTTATTGGTCGGGTAACAGTCCTTGACACTTCTTTGGAGTTGAAAAGGACTTTTATAAATGCTGAGCGTTTCTTCACATCTTCTCGTCGCAAAACTTCTGCTCTGTAAATATGTCAAACAAGCTGTCATATCATTTTTAATAACATTTTTTTCTATTTGGTTATTTTTAATGAAAATCTGACTTCTCATGGGGAAACAGAATCCGCCTAAATAAAGACAGTATTCCTCCGAAAATGTCACTACAGAGGAATGACTTTCGAACTATTATTTAACAGCCGTTTTATCGTCTTGTGAATATAAAATTATTTTAAATGATCAAGTCAAACTTTGCATCCACTAAAGCCAACTCCATATAAAAGAAGTTATCTAGGAAAAAAAGAATTCCCTTCCACTCCCTTCCTCCAAAGCACAAAAAATGATATCAAATTCAGTTAAAATTTTGAAGTTTTTAGTCATTAGGAGTACAACAGCCAAGCAGCATTCCCTGATGAGGCTATCTGTGAAATAAGTACAAAACAAAGCAGTTTTTAAATTATTGAAGTCCAGGAGATGTATGTTAAACTGTGTGTGCAAATGTGGAAAGTAACACAAAACAAGTACATTTATTTCTTTTATTCAAAGTGAAATCTCTGGTTTAGTACACAATTTCTTTCTTTTCCCTTTGTTGACTACAGCACAGACCCAGTGTAAAGGACTAGCCAGTGAGAGTGGTACTGCCAGCAGTGACCTAGACTCTCTGCACTGAAACCAGCTTCTTTGTATCTACACTCCTGTTCTGTGCAGATGCTCAAGGAGTATCAGAAGGTTCAAAGGGAATGTGCAGACATGCATTTTTTAAGTGCACTATGTACAAGGTTGTATGTGACTTGAAAATGAATTAAGTTTCATCACTAGGCTGAACAGAATGGTGAGCTCATGCTTCTGAAGTATAAACAAGCAATTAATAAATAACAGAAAATCACAAATAAGGTAATTTGTTGGCCAACATTTATCTTACCGAGGACACTGCTCAGTTGGAGTTATGCTTCCTGAGAGGGTCAGCTCAGGAACTAGAATAGGCTCTCCGGGTTTCCTTCTGCAGTTGTCAGCTTTTTCTCTAACCTGCTGCTCTATTTCCAGGCTATTGGCCATTTTAGGTGGGATGGGTTTTATACGTTCCTCGCCAAACTCATAATCTTCCGATTCTTCATCTACATGAGTATCTTTTTTCTTCTTTTTCTTCTTGGACTTCTGCATAGAAAAACAATCATGTTCTTTCTGAACTTGTTTCAATCTCTGCAGCTTTTTCTCTTGTTCTCTTGATTCACAAGTGCTAAGCACAGATGGTGTATGTACAGTAAAATGACAGTATAATTTTAGCATTACACACACACAAAAGATTCTTCCCATTGTAAAGGACTACATCAGATTCAGAATTCAGCAACACATTCCATTCATATACTTCAAAACCATAATGTGCTCCAAGCAAAACATTTACTTAATCTTCCTACCACCTTTCAAAATCAGCATGTTTCTTGAACATTCTGGCTGGATGCTGAGTTCTCATTTGCCTGAGTTACCACGTACATTCTGTTAGGAATGAAGGAAAGCTACTCAGCCAGTAGACACAGTTGTTTGAGATGCACCGTCTGCACATACACTGACAAAACAAATGCACATGTGCCACAAACTTTGGATCACAAGGTTTTTTTGCTTAGCAGTATCTTTAGCATGAGCAGAACGATCCCTTCCCTTCCTCGTGCCAAACAATAATAAACAAACAGAACATGCCTTTCACCATCTCCTAAACTGCAGAACTCCACTGTTTACATGCATGTTCAGCTTTAAACAACTGCAAAACAGTTCCTCCTTCCACAGACTTCTAGATTACTTGGAAGTACAGCTTGCTTGGAAGCACCGACCACTTCATGACTTAAGACATCATAAACAAAAGAACAGGAGGGAAAGCAAACAGATTCTCCTCATTAACTAAAGTAGTAAGCCAAACAACTTGTTCAAATATTTTTCTTACGAAATATTCTTTCTTTCTTTGCCTAATTTCATGTTATTTTTCTTGCTCTTGTATTTGCTTTTAAATTTATCTAATCTCACGTACCTCTAGTGTCTTTGATTCATGTGATCTGTACTAGTAAGAAACCAACAACAGTGATTAAGTTAAAAAGTACTTTGAGTAAAATAAAATAAAGCACTTCTGGGTATGAAAGAAAGATAATTTCTCTAAAAGGAAAGAACCACAATCCTCTCAGTCTCAAGACAGTTTGTGACTAGCACAATAAAAAGATGCCAAAATGGTATTTGTGAAGGCATAACTGGTGGATGAACAGTTTGCATTAGGATCAATGTTCATGACTACCTGCCTTCAATTTAAGGTTTACATTTATTCATCTTCTCCTACAAGTGAACCAACACGATGCTAATGAGTCATGTGCCCACTCGTGTTTTGATAACAGGAATTTCCAATTCCTGCATATCAGCTTCCTCTCAAATATTTTAAATGCCTTCCGTAGAGGCTGCATGTACATCCAAAAACTCTCCATAAAAGTACCAGCAGACACACTAGATTCTTGAAAACTGTATTTGAAGCATTTCCTTAAGCTTTATTTTGCTTTGGTATCCAAAAACCCAGGGGGTTCAAGCTGGGCAATAATTATATTCAAGTATAATCGCCATTCCCCTGAGGTTTCCAGTACATTGCCACGTAACTGTGAAAGCAAACATGATTTTGCCAGTCTGTTTCAGAGATCATCCTGTTGCAGTGTGTTGCTGTAGCACCTCTATTTCTCAGTATCCCCGTGAAGCACAACTCAGACCTTAACTACAGTACAGATTATCAGCAATAAAGCTTTTCAGAGGTGAAAGGCTAGAATATGAATTAGATCTTTCAGTCAGACATTCCTGAACATAGTGAGACATTCCCAAACATAGATTTACATGAGAGGACATCAACTGCTTGTTCATTAGTAACACCCCATAATTATTTTGCTTCACCACTCAGACACACAAAATTCATCCATGTTTTTTCTTTGCAAGAAAGACATGAATTTAACAGAAATGCTGCAAAAGTAACAAACTGAAAGAAAGAACTGAAGTACTGAAAATCAATAGCAGAAAAACAATGCTTCACAAAAACCTAATACATTCTAATTTTTTAATTAACAATTAGTTGACCAACAAATTCTAAGTAGACTGAATGTATCTGAACATTATAAAATTTATGCATCACTTTCCTGGAATTTTTTTTCTGTATTAGAAGGACAAATTTTTGACACATTGAGTAATAATTTTTTTTTTTTTGTGAAATTGAATGATTTAAACAAACCTGTGTCTTCTTCCAGGCCTTCCAGTCTTGTAGCTCGGTTTTATACTCCTCCATTTTCTTTTCATATTCTTCCATACATTCTTCTAGTAATTCCTTTATCTCAGCCTGAATTTCTGCTTCATATGCTTTTTCATCTGATTTCTGATCAACCTCTTCCCTTCAAAACAACAATTATCAGCATGTTGCATAAAATTACATAAGGGTTACAATTAAGCCTGTAATATGTAACAGAAATCTACTTCTCCATGAATAATTTCATTACATCAGAAGTGTGTTTTATTTAAAAAGACTAGCATGGATACTCTAAGTGTTGATAGCCGATAGAGTAATTATATTAATTCTGGATAGTAACTTTCTTTCCTCATTAGTCTGTAGAAATTCCTTTCTGCTACAGTAATTATTTATTTTAACCTTCCCTCATCCCCAGACTCAAAAGGAATAGTGGCAGGCTCAACAGTGCCAGCACTGCTCAAAGTCCTAAGTTTGCATATCGGAATTCTAAGTTTCCAAATTAACTAATCCTATTACAACTCTACCGCTAGCAAATAAAGTACAAAAAGTGTTATCAAGACATACTTCCTCAAATAAAGTTTCATGGGTGTGTTAGTAAACTTCTGAAAGTCCCGGAGGGATTTAATTTGTTTCCAAACTTTGATAATGGTCTTAAGCAACGTTCTATCTTTTTCTTGTTCAGCATCACGAAGTCTTCTGGTTTGTCTAGAAATACACAGACATAGCACAAGATCAGCTGGAATTGTCTAACTCAGTGGAACAACAGATGGAAAACTTGGGATACCAAAAGCCAAGTGATGGGGGTTTCAGGTTGATTGATGGCTGCAGTGGTTTAAATCCAAGGAGCATAAAACCCAGACTTGAAGATTGCAGGATTTGATTTCCTCCTATACTCCAGTCTCCTTCATTTTAACAATCTGACTTCAATTAAGTCCGTTCTTTAGAGATCTCAAAGTTTTCAGAAATGCTTATTACAGCTGTACATAATTATAAACATTTTAAAGCAAATGCATTAAACAACAGCCCAGGAAACCTACACTGCTGCTATGAAGTAATGCTTACTACACGTGTACATTACAAAAGATATTTTAAACTTCATGTGCTTCTAGCCCCAGTAAAAAAGAACATGCAGAGATGAAGTAACGTAGTAAGTCCTTTGACAGACGTACAAGATTCTTAACATGAACAAAATTAACACAGCCTTTTTTTTTTGTCTCAGAATTGGTATTTCACATTTCCACCCTCTAATCTGACTGTAAAAGAGCTATTCATTAGCACATTTAATGACCATCACACACTTCCAATGTAAATGCCCATGTAGCACAAGCACAGGCTGTTTCCACTGCTATCTTGGTAGAAAAACAAATCTGTGATTAAAAAAAGATGTAAACAAACATATTAGGACTTGTAATATTCAGAGAATGTGGAAGACAGAGGCTGAGTTAGAGCTGAGAGAAGAAAGACATCATGCATCATGTAACAGCGCTAAGCCAATTTAGTGAAAACAATAAACAAAGAAGAAATGAAGACTTTTCAGAAAGCAATATGAGTAACTTCTGCACTTCATTAGCTAGCAGTTTGACTATTACTTATCCATGTAGCAACCTTTTCTTTTTTGTCTACCAGATGATGCTAGAAGATCAAACTTAAAAGGCAGGAGGAACGTATAGATCAGTAACCACACTTATCCAATGTATTGGATTTGGAAGCAAGACCTTTCAGTGGAGAATCATCTCTGCTAAAATACATCGCCCACAAGAACCTGAAGCATAGAATCCACAGCACACGTTGGCTTCCTACTTCAGGAAATGAAGACAGTAGGGCTGAAATTACTAATTTGCAGAAGTTTTCTGTATTCAGACGACATTTCTTCCTCAAGCCAATGGAAAACTACAGCTTTGATCTTCAGAAAGCAAAGCGTATACATCCGTTATGTAATTGGAGGGTGGAGGAAACCATGAGATTATTTTCCATGCTACATGTCCGTAATTTCTCATGAGTGTTCTACAGTGACCATCAGGGAAATGCAATGTTAAAAGAGAGACAAGGCAGGTCAGATGATTTTACCGACATAAGTGGTCCAAGTTAGTACTGAATACCATGACAGCAAAAAATTCCTGAGCCCATCTGAGCTTCATATGTGTAATGGCTTCCAACAACAGAGCTGTAGCCAGAAAGAATTACAGCTATGAAAAGCCCTAGTATAACACCAGTCAAACTCATCTCATGTTACTTAGGCAACACTGATCTCACTGATTTCAGCTGAGTTTCTCCAGATCCATAATAGCATGAAACTAAACTAAAGCGCTCAAGATCTGGAAAAACACATCAGATACACAGAAGGCATGTTCTTTCTAATTGGAATTTCCATCAAGCAAGCCTCCACATTGGTGCCAAAATCCAAGAATCTCATTCCCACAGTGAATCTTCCCATCACCATTCTCATGCTTTCCCTGGTGAGAGCTCCTGTCTCTGAGGTACTGTATAGTAAGTGCACACCTCCTGCTCCTTGTCCTGTAGCAGATATGTTAATAAACTAATAAAAGCTATTCCATTTTCAATGGAAGGAAGTCTTTGTCCTTCAGTATAAAATAATAAATTACAGACTACTTTATGTTCTGTACGGATACCAATGTATTACAAGACAGTGTAGTTGAAGAATGAAAATCTGAAGAAATAATTCCCAACTTAAGAGAAGTGTGTGGACGCATAAGTTTAGCAGATGTAAATTTCACGGCTGAAAGCAGAATTGTTATCAAATTTTTTTTTCATATTATGTTATCATGTGATCCATTACATCACTTTATACTTCTGTTTCTTTAAATGAATACATTACTGCCTATTTTTAGATTGTGAAAAACTTTCAGACTTCTATTATCTACTAGTTAAAAGGCTGTTCAGCATGGATGTCCAAAATATCTTCTTTTTTATCATACTGCTAACACTTACAGCTCATCACTGTCCATCTGCCAAAAATAATACAAACTGTCACTACCGAGCCAAAAATTGTAATACATTTCTACTACCCAGCTTTTGTCCAAGAACAATAACTATAATCTTGTAAAATAAAATTCTACCACTTTATTTGTATTAACCCATTGGAAAAAACATGGCCAAAATACCTAAGAATGGGAAGCAAATCAAGAACACTTGTGTAATGAGAAAGAGGATGGAAAAAACTAGGGCTTTTGTCTGTTCAAAAAATTATGTTATTGCATTGTAAAAGCTTTGTGCATCCAGCTGAAGTCTACTGAAACTTTAATTAAATTTAATTATACAAAACACACCAGTAAGTAGCTACTAAGAAATTAATACAAGTAATCAAATTAGACCACTTTTGAATGAAAATTTCAGCCTAAACTGTATTTTCTTCATTATGTTTCATGCAACTTCTCAGTGAGAACGCTTAAATCCTCCAACTTCTTCTAGAGCTATTTATAGTAGAATTTAGAAGTCTGACATGAATCATACTCTGTACCAACATGTAAAGGAAAAAAGGAATACAACTCTAAAACCCAACAATTTAATGAATGCATACCCACCTGATCTCCATTTTGTATTCAGGTATGCTTTGTTGAGCCACAGGAACACCATCACCACCACCTTCTACACTGTATTGCACAGCACTCCTCAAAGCATGCAGCTTGAACAAACAAACAAAAAAGTAATTAACAGATGGCTTAACAAGGAATCCCGTGTAATGCACCTTGACAGGACAGAGCTAGTTACTAACAGAAAACCCTGAACTGTCCTGATTCTGTATTTACAGGGTTTTGCCATGCCTGTGAGGTGATTCTTCAGCATGACATTTTAATTAGGATCCCTGGATATACGAGGGAGATTTACTAACTTTGATCACTGTAACAGATCTAATCAAGGGGAAAGACTGATCTAGTATCCTGAAAGCTCAGGAATCAAAGGTGTAGGTGAAAAAAAGACCTCAAGTCAGCAAAAAACCCCGCCTTTCATAAAAGCGTTTTTTGGGACTAGGAAGGGCCACTAAAGGTAATTCTAGAAAATCCCAGAATCGTAGAATAGAATCACAGAATCATTAAAGCTGAAAAAGACCTCCCAGATTGTCAAGCGAATTTGACTGAATGCCACTATGTCAACTAAACCACAGCACTAAGTGCCACATCCAGTCATTTCTTGAACACTTCCTGGGATGGTGACCCCACTGCTTCCCTGGGCAGCCCATTCCAATATGTAATCACCATTTAAGTGAAGAAATTCTTCATAATGTACAGTTTAACCTTCCCTGGCACAGCTTCTGGCTATGTCCTCTGGACTTGTCTCTGGTTGCCTGGGAGA
>VZTA01016570.1:3987-21716 GCA_013398855.1 Mohoua ochrocephala
CTCCCTGCATTTCCCTGCTCCTCATCTCCCTGCAATTCCCTGCTCCTCATCTCCATCTCCCTGCAATTCCCTGCTCCTCATCTCCCTGCTGCCCTTTCCCCACACAGTCTCGCCCCCGGGATTTGTTTTTGGGTTCCCTACAGCTCCTGCGTCCCCAAACCCTCACCTGCCCCCCCAGCCCGCACTGTTCCAGACCCTAAATCCTGGAGTTTCCCAATGGAGCCGGCCCGGGCAGCAGGGCAGGAGGAGCAGCCGGCCCCGGGCCAGCCCGGGGTGCAAGCGGGACTGACTGTCACCTCCTGTCACAGCCCCTGCCAGGCTGCCCACGTCCTTCCAGAGGCAGAGCCGCTCACGGATCCGGCTGGGAATCACAGATCCCGAGGATCCCGGCCCAGCCACGAAGGCAGGCAGCCCCGGCATGGGGAGAGAGGGGATATTCCAGCCCCTTCCAGAGCTGCTGAGGGATTGTCGCGTTTCCAGGGGACCACCCGGGCCCTCTCCCATCCCGGCTGGCTTTGGGAGCCGGGTCCTGGCCGTGGAATGGGGCTGGGAAAGCAGGAGGAGCACCAGGGAAGGGCTATTTTGGGAGCCCGGCCGTGTCCCCAGGGCCCCGCTGACCGCCCGGCAGCCACAGCTGGATTTAGCAGGAGCAGGAGAGGGAAAGGGAAAGGGGCCATTTATAGCCCCAGGCCCAAAATGGAAAGGCCGGAGCCAAACTGGGCACAAAATATCCCCAGGGATTGGGGTAACAGGGATTGGGGCAAGCAGATCCCGCCTGGCCACGTGCTCCCACACCACAGCCCTGCTCCCACGTCCCTGGAGACACCACATCCCTGCTGTGTCACCACGTCCCTCTGGAGGCACCCCTGGCTCCCAGCGCTCCCAGTGCCAGGGGCCTGGCTCAAAGCTCCAGACAGGAAAATCCCTTGAGATCCACACGTCGGGATTACGGCTCCGACGGCTCCAAGCCGTGCCCTCCACACCCAGCCCTGCCACGGCTTCACCAGACTATCCTCAGTGAAAGGGAAAGCGATACAGGATCGCAGAGTCAGGGAATGGTTTGGGGTGGGAAGGGAGCTCAGAGCCCCTCCAGTGCCAGCCCTGCCATGGCAGGGACACCTCCCACTGGGCCAGGCTGCTCCCAGCCCCAATGGCCAGCCTGGCCTTGGCCACTGCCAGGGATCCAGGGGCAGCCACAGCTGCTCTGGCAATTCCAGCCCAGCCAGCAATTCCTTCCCAACATCCCACCCAGCCCTGCCCTCTGCCAGGGGGAAGCCATTCCCTGCCTCCTGGCCCTCCAGCCCTTGGCCCCAGTCCCTCTCCAGCTCTCCTGGAGCCCCTCCAGGCCCTGCAAGGGGCTCTCAGCTCTCCCTGGAGCCTTCTCCTCTCCAGGGGAGCACCCCCAGCTCTCCCAGCCCGGCTCCAGAGGGGCTCCAGCCCTGCAGCAGCTCCGGGGCCTCTCTGGGCTCTCTCCAGCAGCTCCAGGTCCCTGTGCTGTGTGCCCAGGGCTGGGGCAGCTCTGCAGGTGGGGAATCACCTGGGCACAGGGGCAGAATTCCTCCCTTCCCTGCTGCCCAGCACTGGGGGGGTCTCAGGCTCATCATCCTCAACACAAACAAGAATCATTCCAAGGGCTGTTGAGAACAATGGGAACCTTGACTCCCGGGGTTTTCCCAGAGCCGGGAGCTGCCCCTCCCCAGCCAGCTGCGGGCAGGTACGTCCCGATTTAGGGACTGTCACCACCAGCCTGACCCGGGAATCCCGGACACCCCCCGGCACTTCCCTCAGCTGCTCCTCGGGCAGCCCGACCCCAGCTTTCCCCCTTTCCCACCATTCAGCTCCGTATCGGGCCGCGGGATCAGCGCGTCCCTTCCTGCCCGGCAGAGCTGGACTTGCCCCATCCATTCTCCTGCCATCCCAGCTGAGGTTCCCGGGAAAGCACGTGTGCCTGGGAAAGCACTGGGAACCTCGGCCTCCCCGCAGCTGCCGCGCTGCTCCTTCCTTCCTGCCGCTCCCGCAGGCCTGGGGGACACCTGGGGACCCTGCCCGGCTGCGCTGGGAAGGGCACGGGATGTTGTTGTGATACAGGAAACTCGAAACGAGCCCAGAGTTAAACACTGGGCTGAGCCACGGCACGGGATGACCCCGGCCGGGAGCGCTGGCACGCCGGGACATCGCCGGGACATCGCTGGGACACCGCCGGGACACCGCCGGACGCTGCTCCGGACAGGGGTCACGGACACACGAGCGCCGTCCCTCGCTCCCAGCGTCCCCGAAATGATGGGACGAGAGCAGCTGGGCCTCGGCACTGCACAGAGACCCAGCCAGGCGCCCGTCTGCCGGGCCCGGAGCGTTCCCAGCCCCTGCGGGAGGTGCCCGCCCTCCCTGGAAAATCCCCGCTGGATTCTCAGGTGCAGCACGGCAGCCCCAGCCCACCCCAGTCCCACAGGCAGGTCCGGCTCCAGGGAAGCCACGGGGTCAGGACAGGGACTTGGCCTCGTAGCGGCTCCTCCGGCCCTTCCCTGAGGAGCTGGGTGCAGCAGAGAGAGGAGAGGGGAGTTTTCACAGGGATTTCAGGCAAAGGATCTTGTTTGGAGCGAGCCCTGTGCCACCCCTCACACCCAACGCCCTCCGGTGAGGGTGACCAAGAGCACGGGGAGGTGTTTCACCAGCAGCACGGGACCACTGCTCCGGCCAGCCCCGAGGAACGGCTCCTCTGCAGGCCGGGACACGACTCCCACACCCCTGAAACTCGGGAATTGGGGATGAAATCGTCCAGGGGAACACAAAGCTCGGGGAACACGGCTCGGGGTCGGGGCTGGCACGGGTCACCCAGAGCGGCCGTGGCTGCCCCTGGATCCCTGGCAGTGGCCAAGGCCAGGCTGGCCATTGGGGCTGGGAGCAGCCTGGCACAGTGGGAGGTGTCCCTGCCATGGCAGGGCTGGCACTGGAGGGGCTCTCAGCTCCCTTCCCACCCCAAACCATTCCACAATTCCCCGTCCTCCCCGCAGGAGCCGGAGCTGTTCCGGCCCTCCTTCCCCGCCGGCTCCAACCTGGAGGTGATGTCCAGCCAGGAGAGAGCCTGGAATCACTTTAGAAACACCCAGTTACTTCAGATATCTCAAATTATCCCAGAAACGTTCATTTCACACCATTCCTGATTCTCCAGCTCCCCCCAGGTTCGGGGGCAGCCTCGTCCCTGCCTGGAAGCGTCAGCTGAGGCTTCCAGGAGCTTCTCGCTGCAGGAACGATTCGTAAATTCAGCTGCTTTAAAGCACCGGAAAATCCTTGGTGCTCCAAAGCCCTGCCCGGAGCCCCCAAGGCAGCTCCTGCGCAGGCAGGGACGGAGCAGGGACGGAGCAGGGACAGAGCAGGGATGGAGCAGGCACGAGGCCACATGACCTGCCCGGAGCCGGAGCTGCCGCCAAGGGCACTCGGAGCCGAGCCCCAATGCCAACCCAGCCCGGAGCGGAGCCAGGCCCGGCCCCGGCACGGAGCTAACGGGGTCCTGGAATGAGGCGGGATCCACGGATCCCTGCGGCAGCATCAACCGGGGATCGGGAAACGACCGGCAAGCCCTGGGAGCGACTGCATCAACCAACACCAACCAACACCAACCAGCACCAACCAATGCCAACCAAGGCCAACCAAGGCAAATCAATGCCAACCAAGGCCAACCGACGCCAACCGACGCCAACCAAGGCCAACCAGCGCCAACCAAGGCCAGTCAACGCCAATCAACGCCAACCAACGCCAACCAATGCCAGCCAACACAGCAGGAGCAGTGCCAGCAGTCCCTGCCCCTGCATCCCTGAAAACAGCTTGGACATTGGGGCTGGGAGCAGCCTGGCACAGTGGGAGGTGTCCCTGCCATGGCAGGGCTGCCACTGGAGGGGCTCTGAGCTCCCTTCCCACCCCAAACCCATTCCAGGATTCTCAGACGTGTCACAGCAACCTGAGGACAGCCAGCCCGTCCCTCACCCCTCTGTTCACCAGGAATCGGCACCTGAGTGGGGAACTGGGATATTCCAGCCCTGGCCATCAGCTCCTCCCTCCTGGAGAGCGGGAACAGGGCACGGACAGGGATTGAGCCATCCCATCCCATCCCCATCCCATCCCATCCCATCCCATCCCATCCCGGCCCTGCAGCCCCCTGCCCCCAAGCCCACCCAGAACAACACCCGAGTGTCTGCTCCGGGGACAAAGGGGCCTCTGTTCCCTGTGACGTGTTCCTGCCAGGGGACGGAGAATGGCTTTTCTATGGAGGGAACAAAGGGGCCGTTTGTGGGGCTGGGGGTGGCCCCGCTGCTCCGGCCACCGCCGCTGCCACTGGGAAAGCCCACCCGGCCCAGGGCGAGCACACGGTCCCTGTCCCCACGGTCCCTGTCCCCACAGCAGCCACCAGCGTGGGGTGGGACAGCCCTGTCCCCACCAGCACCAACGGTGGGTGCTGGCAGCTCCCTGTGCCACCCGTGGCAGCTCCCGGGATCATCCCTGAGCCTGGAAAAGCCCTCTGGGATCACCCAGTCTGAGCTGTGCCCCATCCCCACCTTGTCCCCAGCCCAGAGCCCTGAGTGCCACCTCCAGCAATTCCCTGGACACCTCCAGGGATGGGGACTCCAAACTTCCCCGGGCAATGCAATCCCCGTTCCAGTGCTGGACAATCCTTTCCATGGAGAAATTCTCCCTGAAGTGGCACCTACTGGACCCTCGGTGTCCCCTCCAGCTGTCCCCAGGGCCACATCCCTCCTGTATCGCCCAGAGCAGGACAGGCGGATGAAGAATCCCAAGGAATGACATCCCACTCGTGGTTCTCTCTCCACGTGACGACGCAATTCCACGGGACGGGGAGCTCCCGGACAGCAGGAACCCCGGGTGCCTGCAGGAACAGGGTGACAGGGCCACCTCTGGCTCTGCCAGCGGGATTTGGAGAGGATTTAGGGCAAAAGTCTCCACGAAGTCACACCCGGAATGGCAATTCCTGTCCTGAGTGCAGCTAAAAAGAGGGAAAAACTTAGGGAAAAGCGCCTCGTTCCGTGTTTACGGTCACCTCGGTGACGTCTGAGGACGTGCTCGACCCGCTGGACACACGGAAGATAAGGATCACCCCAAGGATAATAAGGATCACCCCGGGAGGATAAGGATCACCCACGGCCCGGGACACGGAGCTGGGTCACGAAGCAAACTGTCTGCATGCAATTCCAAGCTGGAAAAGCTCCATCCAGCCCCGGAACGCTTCCCACGGGAGGCAAAGCCCCGCACGCCCCGTGGGGTCACTCGCTGCCGGTTACAACATCCCGGGGCGGCCTCGGGGGCACATCCCGGAGCCCGGCACGGCACTTCCACGGAGCACGGCTCTCATTCCCGACGGAATTCAGGGAATCGTGGCTTTGGGAGGCTCTGGATGAGCCTCACGGCAGCGGGGTGTTGGTAGGGAGCTGAAATGAGGTGGGTGAAGGAGGGGCCAGCGCTGAGCCCCCTCACTCACCCTGGCTCACACCACTCCTGTCCAGGGAGGTCCTTACTCCTGAAACCTCTCCCTAATCCCTCTGGACCTCTCCCTAGTCCCTCTGGAATTCGGGAGAGCTGTTGGAGAGAGCCACCTCCCCCTGGATGCAGGCGCCAGGTGCCCTGCCAGGACCTGGGGGTGCGGACCCCCCGGGATCAGGAACGCTGGCAAAGCCTTGGCACGGAGTGCAGCTGGAAAATGCCCGGAGCCCGTGGAATGAGGGGTTCTCTGCTCTCCCACCACCCCGGATGCTGCAGGAACATCCACTGGGATCCCCCCATGCGGAGGAATTCGCCGCTCATCCCACACACGGTGCTTTCGGGATGGACCCGGGATGGACCCGGGATGGACTCGGGATGGACTCGGGATGGACCCGGTATGAAGGGGTCAGGGAAGACCCCAGGATCCGGGAATGGTGGGTGAGGAGGGAGCAGCCCAGCACGGAATCACTGCCGCCCTGGCAGGGGACAGACCCTGAGAGATTCCCACCATCCCCAGCACACTCCGGGCTGGGAGCGGGCTCGGCACAGCCCCGGCACAGCCCGGCTGCTCCCTGACCCCGTGCCAAGGGAGAGCCGTGTTTATCTTTGGAAACATTAAGGCGGGAGAGGAAGTAATTCAATTTAAAAAACCCCGCCTGCTTCCGAGAGCTCGGCCCAGGAAAGCGCGGCCGGCCCCGAGCGTTCCCGGCAGCGGGACACGGACACGGCCCCGCAGCGCGAGCAGGAAGCTTCTCCATAAATCCCTGGGGGACACAGCCCCACAGGCCCTCAAACCACCCCAAACCACCTCAAACCACCCCAAACCACCCCAAACCACCCCACACACGGGGCAGGAGCCGGAGGGCCTTTGGAGGAGCCCTCCAGGAACACTGGAAGCTGTGAGAGCCCAGGAGCTGCTTTAAGGGATCCCAGGTGACCTCTGAAGGTCCCTTTGGACCTCAAATCCTCTGGGATTCTACCGAGAGTAGCCAGGTGACAGTGACACAGGAGGGGCTCCAGGAGAGCTGGAGAGGGACTGGGGCCAAGGCATGGAGGGCCAGGAGGCAGGGAATGGCTTCCCCCTGGCAGAGGGCAGGGCTGGATCTTGGGATGTTGGGAAGGAATTGCTGGCTGGGCTGGAATTGCCAGAGCAGCTGTGGCTGCCCCTGGATCCCTGGCAGTGGCCAAGGCCAGGCTGGCCATTGGGGCTGGGAGCAGCCTGGCCCAGTGGGAGGTGTCCCTGCCATGGCAGGGCTGGCACTGGAGGGGCTCTGAGCTCCCTTCCCACCCCAAACCCATTCCATGACTCTGTGATTCCATGACCTGGAGCCGGCTGGGCGCTGTGGCTCCGTTCCCCCGGGAGGAGGATCCCGGTGTCCATCGGGAGCGCCGCTGTCCGGCCGCGGCTCCGTGGCCAGAGCTGCTAAAAGCGTTTTGGGGAGGAACCTCTGCTATTTTTACCTGATGCCAAATCCCAGCTGCCTCCCGGGGGAGCCATTCCCAGCTCCCCTGGCACCCCGGGGGATAATTACGGGGCTGCCAACGTTTACCCACAGCCTAAAAACAGCCCCGGCTGCTCCCATGGCCCCTCCTGCCCTTTGGGAAAAATATGTGGGAATTATGGAACAGTTTGGGTGGGAAGGGAGCTCAGAGCCCCTCCAGTGCCAGCCCTGCCATGGCAGGGACACCTCCCACTGCCCCAGGCTGCTCCCAGCCCCAATGGCCAGCCTGGCCTTGGCCACTGCCAGGGATCCAGGGGCAGCCACACCTGCTCTGCCAATTCCAGCCCAGCCAGCAATTCCTTCCCAACATCCCAAGATCCAGCCCTGCCCTCTGCCAGGGGGAAGCCATTCCCTGCCTCCTGGCCCCTCCAGCTCTCCTGGAGCCCCTCCAGGCCCTGCAAGGGGCTCTCAGCTCTCCCTGGAGCCTTCTCCTCTCCAGGGGAGCACCCCCAGCTCTCCCAGCCCGGCTCCAGAGCTGTTCCCAGATGGCAAAGGGACGCAGAGGGACAATGGGACAGGATCCAACCACAGCCACAGAGCAGCTCCGAGCTCCAGGACAAAAGGCCTCAGTGCCAGCCCCTCTCCCATCCGAGCCAGGCAATTCCCTGCGGAGCAGCCAAGGACAGAGGGAAACCCCAAACCCAAACTCCAGCCAGGGCTGCGCCTCACGGATCGCACGTGGGTGCCCGAGTCCCTCCCTGCTCCGTCCCGCCAGGGAACAGGGAACGATCCAAGCCCTGGCTCAGCTTGTTTCGACCCTACAGGGATCATTTCCACCCAACTCTGCCAGCATCAACATCTCCCACGAGGGCAGAAGGAGCTTTTGTTCCCTGGTCCCACACAGGCGGCGGCTGCAGGGCCGGAGCTGCCGCCGGAGCGTGGCACGTCCAGGGGGGGAACCGCAGGGGGGGACAAGGACAGAAACGGCCGGGCATGGAACAGAGGAGTGGGAATCGGAACAGAGGAGTGGGAATCGGGTCAGATCCCACAGGGGCCTCGGCTGGGCCACAGGGGCAGCGCTGGAGCCACCAGAACTGAAACGGGAGGAATCAATATGGGAAGTTGGAGAATTCCCTGGGAGCACCACTGCCCGTGTCCCCCAGTGCCACATCCCACACGGCTTTGAAACCTCAAACATGGGGACTCCAGCCCTGCCCTGGGCAGCTGTGCCAGGGCTGCACAGCCCTTGCCAGGAGGGAATTCCCCAATACCCACCCTGAGCCGTTCCCTCTCCTCCTGTCCCTGTTCCCTGCCAGCACAGCCCGACCCCCCCCGGCTGCCCCCTCCTGTCAGGGACTTGTGCAGAGCCACAAGGTCCCCCTGGAGCCTCCTTTGCTCCAGGCTGAGCCCCTTTCCAGCTCCCTCAGCCCCTCCTGGGGCTCCAGCCCCTTCCCAGCTCTGTCGGCCGCTCCTCACAGGATCTGTGCTGCAGAAGGGAATCCCCTCTGCGAGGGAGGGTCCTTGCCAGGAGGAGGAAGAGGCCGAAGCCAAGGGGAACTGAAACCCCAGTGACCGCAGACTGCTCCAGGACAGGGAAGTGACCCTGCCCCGGAGCCCTCGGCTTCCTCATTGGCATTTCCCAGAGAGGGAGGGAATTTTCTGAAGCAGGTTCTGCTCCCCCAGAGCCTGGAGCCGCCCCTCAGCCTGACCCCAGAGCGCGGAGAGGAGCCCCCCCTGCTCTGCCCGGGCTCCAGAATGCCCACCCTGCTCTGTCCAGCTCGGGAATGCCCACCCTGCTCTGCCCAAGTTTGGGAATGCCCATCCCTGCTCCCCCAAACCCCATGGCACACAATCCCAGAGGGTCCAGCCGTGGTGCCAGCCCTACCCCAGTGACCTGGAGCAGCTCCTCACCCCTAATCCTTGGGAAGGAGCAGGGAGATGGGAATGGAGGCACCCCGGAGTGCCGCCAGCCGAGCCCGGCCAGGGGATTACTGGGATCAGCGCGATCCCAGCGGCTCCTGCTGCTGCTCCCAACGGACCCCACCAATGCCGAGGCCCCTCAAACCCCCCTCATCCCCCCACATGGATTATCTGGGAAGGCTGGGACAGGTTGGGATGAGTCCTGAGGTCACGGAGCCGAGTGGTTCTGCCCCCAGAGAGTGCCGGGCACTGCCCGGGCTCCCCAGGGAATGGGCACGGCCCCGAGGCTGCCAGAGCTGCGCTGCCAGGGGTGCCCAGGGTGGGGGTGTTGGGGTGTCTCTGCAGGGCCAGGAGCTGGATCCCCGATCCCTGCAGGTCCCAGGCTCGGGATGTTCCAGGATTCCACGATTCCAAGCGACACCAGTTCCTTGAGCTGATCCCAGCCCGATCCCATTGCTCGGCTCCGGCTGTGCCAGGACCAGGAGCAGCGATTCCGGGCTGGAGATCAGCAGGACACGGAGCCCTTCCCAGCTTATCCCAGGGGTTTCAGCCAAAGTGGGGAGATTGAGATGGGAAATTGGGAAGAAATCAGTCCAAAACACGACCCGAAATTCCCCATTTTAGTGGCAGTTCCTGGAGAACCCACTTTGCCAAGTGGAGAGGGGACTGGGGCCAAGGCATGGAGGGCCAGGAGGCAGGGAATGGCTTCCCCCTGGCAGAGGGCAGGGCTGGATCTTGGGATCTTGGGAAGGAATTGCTGGCTGGGCTGGAATTGCCAGAGCAGCCGTGGCTGCCCCTGGATCCCTGGCAGTGGCCAAGGCCAGGCTGGCCATTGGGGCTGGGAGCAGCCTGGGGCAGTGGGAGGTGTCCCTGCCATGGCAGGGCTGGCACTGGAGGGGCTCTGAGCTCCCTTCCCACCCAACCATCCCAGGATTCCCTGAATCTGAGGCACACCCACACCCCGGCCAGTGGCAGAGGCTCTGTTTGATGGGAAGGGCTGGGACACGCTGCTCCATCGGATCCTTCCCAGAAGGAAACACAGCTCTGCTCCTCCACCCAAAGCCAACAGAGCTGGGACAGGGGCTGGGCTGGGCCCTCGCTCCGGCTCCACGCCTGGGAGCCGCCCTGGAAGGGGATCCTGGGGAGCACAGGACAAGGCTGGAAGGGTTCCATGGGACTTGAGGAGCTCCTCCACCTCCACCGGCCTAAAATCCCCCATTTCCCGAGAGAACTCAACTGAAATGCTTGGATCACTGTGACTTTGAGGAAGGCAGGAAAGCCTCGCCGGAGTAAGGATGATGAATTCCCCCTCCTGTGGAGCAGAGGAGAATCCAGCTGGAGGAGGAGCGCTCCTCGCCGATGTGCCTGGCACATTCCACACGTGGAGCTTCCAGCCTTGGAACGACAGCTCAGACTTGAGAGAGCAAACATTCATCTCTGCTGCTGCTCCGCCAGGAAAACTGGGAATGCTGCAGTCAGGGAATGGGCTGGGTGGGAAGGGAGCTGAGAGCCCCTCCAGTGCCAGCCCTGCCATGGCAGGGACACCTCCCACTGGGCCAGGCTGCTCCCAGCCCCAATGGCCAGCCTGGCCTTGGCCACTGCCAGGGATCCAGGGGCAGCCACAGCTGCTCTGGCAATTCCAGCCCAGCCAGCAATTCCTTCCCAACATCCCATCCAGCCCTGCCCTCTGCCAGGGGGAAGCCATTCCCTGCCTCCTGGCCCTCCAGCCCTTGGCCCCAGTCCCTCTCCAGCTCTCCTGGAGCCCCTTTGGGCCCTGCAAGGGGCTCGGAGCTCTCCCTGGAGCCTTCTCCTCTCCAGGGGAGCACCCCCAGCTCTCCCAGCCCGGCTCCAGAGGGGCTCCAGCCCTGCAGCAGCTCCGGGGCCTCTCTGGGCTCTCCCCAGCAGCCCCAGGTCCCTGTGCTGTGTGCCCAGGGCTGGGGCAGCTCTGCAGGTGGGGTCTCACCTGGGCACTGGGGCAGAATCCCCCCTCCCCTGTGCTCCCAGGGACCCCCCTCAGAATGCGGGAGCAGCATCCAGGACACGCCTGGATGATCCCAGTTCCTGTCTCCAATGGAATGGGAGAGCCACCAGTGCAGGGGCCACCCCCGTGCCCCAAACAGCCTCGCTTCCCCCACAGCAAAACCCTGATTTCCCAGAAAAGAAACAAACCTCGGAATCTGACCCAAATAAATCCCGTCTCCGGCGTAGGTTTAGGTTTTTCCAAACCCTCGACAAGTGACTGACCCCCCGTTCAACCAAAAGCAGGAAAAACATCTCGGGATTTACCAAGCTGGACACAAAAACAACCCTTAAAAGAGTTCAACAACAAAATAAACAACCCCGAAGCACCGACGCGACACACGAGGGGTGAAACCGAGTCAGACACGGAGCAAAGGTCGGGGGAAAATACAAAAAAATGGGAATTAACGAGAAATTCGACAGAACCACCGAAAATTCCAACGTATTCTCCAACGTCAGCTTCCTGTCCCGCTTGGATTTTCAGGAATATTGAGTGATGTCTGTGCTGACCCCGTCCCCCCTGGGATTTCAGCAGCACAGCCTGGGCAGCTGGCCCCAGACACACCAATCCCAGGAAAAACCACCCCAAACCCTCAAAACCACAGGCTAATGGCCAGAAAATCGGGAAAACACGCCGTAAGCATTCCAAACTTGGGCACGGATTAAGGCAAGGCTGCTTTGGATGCACAGAGCTCGGGGAGGGGAGGATGGGAGGGACCCCCCCCCGCCGAGCTCCATCCCGGAGCAGGAGCGACATTCCCAGAGCCGGCGGAGCTCAGGGAGCCAGGCAGGCCCTGGGGATAATCCCTGCGTGGGCACACGGGGCTGGGATAAATCCCAGAGACGAATCCCAGGCCGGTTCCCGGCGCCGCTGGAAACACGGAGCGAGCCCGGTGCGAGCGCACGGGGAACGGGAACCCCCAAAACGCGAATCCCAAAGGGCTCCGGGAAAACAGAGCGCTCCCAAGGGGGTTCCTCGTGGGCAGGAGGTCTGGGTGGACACTGATTCCTGATGGGAACATCTGCATTGGCTGGAAAGGGGGAAAAATGGCCCAAACCAGAGCCGAATCTGTCCAGAATGAGACGTGGGAGCACTGGAACTGCGCTGGAGGAGCTCTCCCTCCCCATTCCCTGCATCCCAACCCATCCCAGGCCGAGGCAGGAGCTGGGATGAGCCCACCACCTCCCCATTCCCTCCATCCCATCCATCCCAGGCCAGAGCAGGAGCTGGGATGAGCCCACCACCTTCCCATTCCCCACATCCCATCCCAGGCCACAGCAGGAGCTGGGATGAGCCCACCAACTCCCCATCACCTCCATCCCAACCCATCCCAGGCCAGGGCAGGAGCTGGGATGAGCCCACCAACTCCCCATCACCTCCATCCCAACCATCCCAGGCAGGAGCAGGAGCTGGGATGAGCCCACCACCTCCTCATTCCCCACATCCCAACCCAGGAGCTGGGATGAGCCCACCACCTTCCCATTCCCTCGCTCCAGGCCCAGGAAGGAGAGGCCACATTTTCCAGCAAGCATTTCTGGGAAGAGATCCAAGAGCTGTGAGCAGCTTCCGACTCTCCCCGCTCCTCCAGAGCCCCTTCCTCACCCTCCTCCTTTTGCCCGATGCCAGGGCCGGGAGATGGGATTTTGCTTTCGGGGTGGTGCAGTGTGACATTCCTGCCTTGTCCCCCTTTTTCTGTCACTGCCTTCCAGCCACTGCAGCGCTTGGAAAATTCCATGAACCCCAAAGCCCTCATGGGCTGGGATGAGGCAGCGGAGCCAAGGAAAATAACGTGAAATAATCCCATTGAAATGACTTCAGGGACAGAGAAGGGGAGGGCTGCGAGAGGGAAGCCATTCCCTGGGCCCTGTCCCTGCATTCCCTGTGTCCTGTCCTTCCATTCCCTGGGTCCTGTCCCTCCAGCCCTTGGCCCCAGTCCCTCTCCAGCTCTCCTGGAGCCCCTTTAGGCCCTGCGAGGGGCTCGGAGCTCTCCCTGGAGCCTTCTCCTCTCCAGGCCGGACACGCCCAGCTCTCCCAGCCCGGCTGGTGACACTGCCACTGTCCCTCGGAGAAGCTCTAAATGGCTCAGGAGGATTTATCCCAGGTGATCCCGGGAATTCCTGTGTGCCAAAGCCTCACCTCTGCTCCCAGCCCTGAGACCTGGTGCTGCAGGAGTGTTCCCTAAATGGAATTTAGCGCCTTCAAGGGCTTGGGTCCTTCCTGAGTCTGAGGCAACAGAGAGGCAGCAGAACCCCCTGGACACTGCCAGGGAGCTCTGGGAAGGGGCTGGAGCCTCAGGAGGGGCTGAGGGAGCTGGGAAGGGGCTGGAGCCCCAGGAGGGGCTGAGGGAGCTGGGAAAGGGGCTCAGCCTGGAGCAAAGGAGGCTCCGGGGGGACCTTGTGGCTCTGCACAAGTCCCTGACAGGAGGGGGCAGCCGGGGGGGGTCGGGCTGTGCTGGCAGGGAACAGGGACAGGAGGAGAGGGAACGGCCTCAGGCTGGGCCAGGGTAGGCTCAGGGTGGGCATCAGCAGGAATTTCCCCATGGAAATTCACACTTTGGAACTGCCCGGGGAGGTTTGGAGCCCCCATCCCTGTTGGGATTTCAAAGCCCTGTGGATGTGGCACTTGGGGACATGGGCAGTGGTGGCCTTGGCAGCGCTGGGGAGGGTTGGACCCGATGGGCACCGAGGGCTTTTCCACCCCAAACAATTCCATGATTCAACTAAAAACACCCGACGGAACAGAGAAACACAGGAAGGGCTGCACGTGGGGGCAGCTGGAGCAGCTGCAGCGGGGTGAGCTCTCAGCAGGTACCAACACCCCCAGGTGAGCTCCCCCCCTGCCCGGACAATGTCACCCAGCCCTGGGCACACCCTGAGGTCCCTTCCCCCCCCTTCACCCATTACTGGGCTTTTTTTGGAGTTCCAGCATCCTGGGAGGGAGCTGTGGCTGCCCCTGGATCCCTGGCAGTGGCCAAGGCCAGGCTGGCCATTGGGGCTGGGAGCAGCCTGGCCCAGTGGGAGGTGTCCCTGCCATGGCAGGGCTGGCACTGGAGGGGCTCTGAGCTCCCTCCCATGCTCCCATGACACTGCTCTGGGACTGGGGCAGGGGCCTGTCCCCTCCTGGGGGTCCCTGTCCAGGGCTGACCCATCCACGCTCCCTCCCCCACGTCCCCCATCCCAGCACCACCTCCAGCCCCATCTCAGCCGGGAAACCCCGGTAAATCCTGGGATTTACTTGGAGCCCGGCAGTCTCCATCTGGCAGCAGAGCTGCAAATCCCACAGCAGCCTCGCCCGGGATGGGGTGGGATGGGATGGGGTGGGATGGGATGGGATGGGGTGGGATGGGGTGGGATGGGGTGGGGTGGGTGCCCCAGCCTGGCACCGCACCCAGGACTCCTCAGCAAGTCCCCAAGTGCTGCCTCGGGGAGCCACAGGTCCCTCCTCACCCCCTTTGGCTCCAGGGCAGGACACGCTCCCGACAAGCTCCCTTCCCTTCCTGGGAATTCCATCCTGTCCCCATCCATCCTTCCCCACCTGTGTGGGGTTCCCCGCAGTGCCCGGTGTGCTGCCAGCTGCTCTGCCCTGCAGCATTCCCAGGAATCCGGGGTAAAACCCTTATCAAGGATGAGTCGGATTCCATGGGCCGACAGCACCAGGAGAGACTGGCACTGCTTTGGGGCAGGTGGGGCTGTTTGGTTTGGGGCTTTTTGTTTGTTTTTATAACTCCACAAGGATATTGATCCTCCGAGAGCTGCATCCAGTGCTCCCAGTGGGACACAGACTGGGATTTCACCTCTCAAACTGAAACTGCCTCCTCAGTCACGACATCCAGCCCCACATCCCTGTGAACCCCATCTCATCTCCAGCCCCACATCCCTGCAGGCCCCATCCCTGCAGGCCCCATCCCATCTCCAGCCCCACATCCCTGCAGGCTCCATCCCATCTCCAGCCCCACATCCCTGTGAGCCCCATCCCACCTCCAGCCCCACATCCCTGCAGGCCCCATCCCATCTCCAGCCCCACATCCCTGCGGGCCCCATCCCATCTCCAGCCCATCTCCAGCCCCACATCCCTGCGGGCCTCACCCCACCTCCCCACGGAGACGAGACCTCCACCACCTTTCCCTCACCCCCACACCCTCTCCAGCCTTTCCCCCCTCGGCTGTTTCCTTCTCCCACTCCCTGCGGGCTCACGGACGCTTTGCACGAGGCGCCAAGGGAAATTTCCCCTTTTATGGCGAAAGGCAGCAAATCCCAGCTGGGGGAGCTGCCCCCGGCCCCGCTCCTGCCCCCGGACCCCGCCGCCCTTCCCGGGATGCCTTCCACAGCTCCCAGCTGCTCCCTCCGCTTCCCACCGCGCTTCCTACGGCCCCTGGAGCCGGGAACAGATTTCTCCCGGGATGACTCAGAGGATCCCAGCCCTGTGCCTGTCTCATGACTCCAGCCGGCAGGCTCCAGGCTGGATTTCTGGAGCAGCGGCAGCGCGGTGCTGCCGATTCATCCCCGCGTGCCGGGCCCGGCTGGGATGACGGATCACATTCCTTCTGCCTGGCCTGCTGCCACCTGCATCCCTCACGGCCAGGAGGAGCGGCTGACACACGCTCGTGGATGCTCAGGAAGGGCCTTCAGGAAAAAGGAGCCGCTTTTTCTTGGGAAAAAACTTCCCTGAAAAGGCCAAAATCGCAGTCGGGGAATCCTGGAATGGGTTTGGGGTGGGAAGGGAGCTCAGAGCCCCTCCAGTGCCAGCCCTGCCATGGCAGGGACACCTCCCACTGGGCCAGGCTGCTCCCAGCCCCAATGGCCAGCCTGGTCTGGGACACTGCCAGGGATCCAGGGGATGAAGGAAGGAGCTCCAGCAGCTCTTGGAGCTGCTCCTTGAAACCAGACCTGGATCCCAAACACGGCAAACCTCGAGTTCTGCACAAGTACAAACTCCCAACATCCTCCATGGAATTCCCAAGAGATCCAACCCTTGTACAAGGTCCTTGTCTGAAGCCAGAGCTGCCAGGAAAACCTGGGGTCAGAGGGAGAATCCAGAGGAAAACCCACATTCCCACCCCCTGCGCTAACCATGGTGAGGTGACCCCACTGCCAGGACTCGGGAGGAAAAAGGGAAACGGGGATGCCACGGAGAGGTGGGAATGGCAGGGACACAGATCGTGTGTGACAGGAGCCAAGCAGCCCCCAAACACGGCCCAAACCCATCCCAACGGGAGGGAAAGAAAACGCGAAGTGAAAACTCTCCGGACCTGAGTCAGGAGAGCCCAGAGGAACTCGGAGAGGGAGGAAGGAGAAGTTCGGTGGTCGGAGAAATCCCCCCAGGAGAGCCCCGCTGTGCCGGGGGAGTCGGGAGAGGCGGGGAATGGCTCTGGGACAGCCAGGCTCGCCTGCAGTGCCACTGTCCCCACCCTGAGCTGTGGCACGTCACCGGGACAGCGCCGTGGACACCTGGAGAGGGACCTGGGACAAGGGGAACGGCTGCCACTGCCGGCTGGGATTGGATGGGATACCGGGAAGAAATTCCCGGCTGTGAGGGTGCTGAGGCACTGCCACACCGTGCCAGGGCTGCACAGCCCTTTCCACGGAGAAATTCCTGCTGATGCCACCCTGAGCCTGCCCTGGCCCACTCCCTCTCCTTCTGTCCCTGGTCCCTGTGAGCAGAGCCCGACCCCGCCTGGATCCACCCTCCTGACAGGGAGTTGTAGGAAATCGCCTTCCTCGGCTTTCCAAACACCTCTGCAGGAATTCCCAGCCCTGGGAATACCTGACACACCCCCGGCCGGGGCTCCTGCAGACAATTCCTGCGGGAATCAGCCGGGCTCTCGCTGCTCCCGTGAGGAATCGGGGCGGCACCGTCCATCCCTGGCACCGTCTGACCTCCTTCCTGCCCGGGGCCGCTGAGCTCACCTTGATCCCATCCCGGAGCTTATCCCTGTCCTCTCCAATCACCTGCCTGTCCAGAGGGAGCCCAGCTGCCGCTGCCCGGCCTCATCCCTCCCTCTCACCGGAGCTGGAGCTCTGCTCGTCCCCAAACCCAGCCCGTGGCACGTCCCCGCCGGAGCCGGGCCAGGCTGAAGCCAACGATTGTCCTCGGCTCGGCCCTGACAGAGCCGCTGTGTGTGAGGGACAGCAGGGCCGTGTCCCTACAGCTGTGACCCAAGAGCCCTGTGTCCCTATAGTCCAGTGTCCCCAGAGCCCTGTGTCCCCACAGCCCAGTGCCCCTATAGCCCAGTGCCCCCACAGCCCAGTGTCCCCAGAGCCCAGTGCCCCCCCAGCTCAGTGCCCCCACAGCCCAGTGTCCCCAGAGCCCAGTGCCCCTATAGCCCAGTGTCCCCACANCCCCCAGCCCAGTGTCCCCAGAGCCCAGTGCCCCTATAGCCCAGTGTCCCCACATCCCAGTGTCCCCAGCCCAGTGCCCCCCCAGCCCTGCTGAGGGACAGGGAGGCTGCAGCAGCGTCACCCGCCCGCGGTTCCAGCTCCTTCCCTGCCCGTGCAGAGCTCCCTCCCGGCTGTCCCCGCTGAAGGAGACAGAAGCTGGCGGGTGAAGAGCAGGATGAACACCTGGCTGGCACTTCCCAACGCCCGGCTGGGCATCCTGACGGGAATTTGCCGCAGGGCTGCCCGGCTCTCATTAACAGGAGCACAGCCGGGACTGCAGGTAGCTCACAGACACCGAGTACCAGGGACAGGTCCTAAAACCTGTCCTAAAACCTAAAACCAGGGCAGAGGCTTTTCCTGCACAAACCAGCAGCGCTATGGCAGCTTTGGAGCGGAGCTGACTCGGAATCGGGGAATTGTTCAGGTTGGAAAAGCGTCGGCTCTGACCGTTCCCAGCACTGCCGAGGCCACCGCTGACCC
>VZTA01016572.1:0-36368 GCA_013398855.1 Mohoua ochrocephala
GGGATTTACATATGACATTGCTTAAATTAATTCTTTCTGTTGTCTTCAGTGCAGTACTTCCCTGGAGCACCTTTAGTCATTCAATCTACGCAGAATGAGAAAGCTTTCTGCTGATAGCCTATTAAAGAAACCAGAATATGAGTCACCAGGCATGTACCTTGACTTTAAGGAAAATCCCCTCAAATAATGGTAATTATTAGATTATACCTGAATGAATTGCCCTTCGCACCTGTGAGAAGGGAAAGATGATACACCCAAAGCTGATGGCTCAGCACTATGTAGACCAGAAAATGTATTTGGAAAAGGAGAGGAAAACCACGTCTATCATCTTTTCACTTGCACATTACTAAACTGTGCCTTGTGTGAAAAAAAAAAAAAAAATAAGTGCATTCAAGCCAATTTAACTGGACAACCTGAAACTGAAATTTCAAACACAGTATTTTAAAAATATTTTAGTGACATTTGTCCTATATAGGAAGCAGCTGCATTTATCTAGTTTAAGTCAGACACCAGCACTTGGGATTTATTCAGCTCCTGGGTTGTATCATAAATGCCTTGAGGGAATTCACAATTCACCAAATGACGTATTGTTATTATCACCAAAAGTGAACCGTATTCAACAAAACAGTACTCAGTGGGCAGCAATTCTGCAGTGTATAATTATAGTTGTCATTTCTCATCCCAAGATTAAACATGTTTTCACTTTCCAACTTCAACAACAACAAAAAACAAACCCACCTTCCTCCACCTAAGAAAAAACACCTCAGGAAAGACCTAAGGAGATTAGTTTTAATATTTAAAAAATTCTTTATCTTGGTTATTAGACTAAACCCCACCTATATTATTCTTTCATTGGAACATCTGGGTTTTTTCTTCCTTTCTAGCATTACTCTGGGATCTGAGGTTTTGCCTTTTTTTTGGTTGGTTTTTGTTTTGTTTTTGGTTTGTTTGTTTTGTTTTTTTGGTTTTGGATATATGACAGTGCTAGCAAATATAATTATCAGCTGCATCTACATTATAATTAAGGTCCTGTTTCTCTGTTAATTACTGTAACTGCCTTGAGAAAAGCAAAAAAAACCCCTGTTCCTCCTTTTTTTCTTTCTTTTTAGCAGTATAAAACACTGTGTAGCTCTAGTTTATGAGTTATGGCATTTGATGCAGTATTGTTGGCATCTTCAGCTGGCTAAAATGCTCCATATTTCTCAACTTAAAACCTAAGGTCATGTTCTATTTTAAGTTGCATGTGTGTAACTTCAGAAAAAAAAAATCTCTCACTTTACAGACTTTGGAAGTCCTTGCAGACAGCTCGAATGGGGTCCCATACTTATGTTGGAACAATGGACAACAGACCTAACTCATAGCTAAGGAAGTTTAGATGTGTTTTCATATATGATGCAACATGATATTCTTTACTGGTGTGACAGGATTGGCGGGTCTCGCAGGAGACATTGAACATGCAGTGATGAATCCTATTTTACGGCTGTATTATACCTCCTGTAATTCAGAGAGCATTGGTGATCATGCCCATACAACACCAATATACACGTGACATACATCCTCGAGAAAGCACTGTCTGACATACCCTTGGAATAATCTGCAGCATAGACACATTTATGCAATGCTGAGGAAATAGGTGTTTGGCACTGCACCAGTAAAATGTGACCTAGTACATTTGTGTGGTGCTGTGCCATCTGATTTATTTGCTTTCATTAATATCAGCTCATAGATCCATATATCAGAACCTATTTCATTATTTTATTTCTATAATGGCTCAATGTGGAAGCAATTCTGCTACATGACTCATGATATCAAAAAGCAGATGTGCATTTCTGTGCTAGAAGAGGAAGATGTGTGATAACAATTGTCCTGAGGATACAAAAAAGACACAAGACAAAGATTCCCATTCTGTCTCTTAAACTCCCTTCTTCTTTTTTTCTTTACCACATACCCATGAGATTTGTGAGAGGATAATTCACTCCCTGTTCATGTCTTCTCATGTGAAATTTTTAGCAACCTACTCGGCTGGGTGGGTTTTTGTTGCATCTTTTTGTTTTTTCTAAAGAAGAGCTGTTCCTTAAAACCTTTTGAAGGTACAGCTTTGCGCCCATAAAAGTTTAAGCAGTGGTGGTTAGATTATGAATAGAAATATGAGAGATGGTATCTCTGACTACAAAATATGGATGCAAATCAAGTAGTCAGATGCAGTTATCCCACTGACCTAGTTTGTAGGTAAGAAATTCTGCATCTGTTCCTCCACCTTTCTAACAACATGCAATTGAAAACTGAGTACTATAGCAATGAAAAACACATACATGCACTCTCAGAATAAATTTGTGTGTTTGTAGAAGAGTAAGAAGAGAACATGAAGTTGCTATCTGCTTGGATTCACCTTGTGTTAACGCATACTTGAAATGACAGTGATTCTAGAGTTCCTTCCTGCATCTAACTGCAGATTTGAACTCTGCAGCCTTTCTAATTGGTCTTGCTTGTCACACTTAATTTGTTCTGATTTTATTTTAAACAATTATTAAATACAAATGAAAACACTAAAAGCTATTTTGCTCCATTAGCCTTGTGCATTCCACTCTGGTATTCAGACCCTACATCAACAACTGCTGCAGCAATACTGTTTCTTTCAGGATAAAGACAAAACATGGCCTACATCCAACTTTTAATCAGCTGTACAGATGGGTTTATTTCACAAATGCACTAGGCTGCACAGATGGAAGTTCCTGAATGCCTGACAAGGTGTTAAAATGGTTACTGAGACTACAAAGGAATAAAAAAAAAAAAAAAGCAGCACTGGAAATTATAATTAGTAGGGACTCTATCTCTTAAGGGCTTATTAGTTCAGAACTTAAATTTTGTCCTTCGTGTGTGGGAAATGGTCTACTGAGGGGAACACTTACCAGATTAGCTATGATAACTGTTTTCTATCCCTTAAGAATACACACAGTCTTACAAATATCTAACTTAACTGTTATACCTGATATAATACTCACTGAAACCAGCCAAAAGCATGACATAACATTTTTCACTAGTCAAAAGCAGAACAAATGGAGCAGCCTTTTGTGCTCAGTGGTATACTGAGCTGCAGTTAAAAAAAACCAAAAAACACCAACACCAAAAAACCAAAACCAAAACCAAACCAAACCAACCGAACAAAAAAACTCAAAACACAAAAGTCCAAACAAACAAACAAACAAACCAAAACCAAACAAAAATATACAAATAAACCAAAAACCTGAAAACCTGCAGATATCAGTCAAGGAAAATAGCTTCATACATGCCTAATGGTATTATACTTTTGAGCAGTGTTATTACAAACTCACAGATTTTATGCCTAAAAATGTTAACTGCATTATCATACTTGACTGAATAGGTTACAGACTTCATCACCTCATGGAATACTACGCCAATTTACTGTCATGATGCCAAATGTTTTAAGCTGTTTTGGAAATTGCACAATAATAAAAGAGGTCATGAATAGCTGTGATCATTTCAGAGTCCTGTTGTCCTCTTGTTTGGAAGAGTGGAGGGCTGCAGAGACAATGCTATCTTTATGCTAAGACCAACAACATTTTTTCTATCTCTAATGTGATACATTTAGGGTCATTCAGGGAAGAAATAAGAGCTTCTCAATATCTTCATATAAACTGAGTTGGGGACAGCTCTGTATGGATGAATCAGGAACAGACTGTCCTAATGCACTGGAAGCTGCACTGTAATTTTATGCAGAGCTTTGTGCTGAATATTTTATTCATAATATGCTCTTGGGAAGATCTCTGATCTTTCAGTACTATGAATAAGAAATGTTTATTGTCCCAAATTCTAGTTTGTCTTCCATGCTAAAGACTTAGTTCAGCGATGAGCAGAGTACATAAACGTGCAAGCGTGACACCATACAGACAGAAGATACCTTTCAATGGATCAGATCCAGAAAAGAGAAAAACTGTTTTCCTAGATCCCAAAACATACAATGACCAAGAAAGGCAGCAGTGCTCATTTTAAAATGTAGCTTGGAATAGAAGAGAAAACAGCATTTAGAACATTAAATTCAAAAGAACCATGGTGTGACTGGCATAGTGGAATAAACATAAAACAAAAAAATAGGTGACACAGAGAAAAAATATTTCATATTTTGATGGTTTTTTAATAGAAAGAAAATGAAGGATATAGAAAGCTTTAGAAGCCAACGCCATTCTAATTGTAAGAAAAGTAATACTGTAGGAATTCCATCTGTATGAATTTGGATACAAAAAAATAAGGCAGACATGAGTAGGAAGAAAATAATGTAACTTAGATTCATGGAAAACAAATTCCACCAAACTAATACTATTCTTTTTGACAAGATTTCATTACGTACAGCAATACATAAATTAAAAAAAATGTAGTTATTGACATGAAATAAATAAATAAAAATGGCTAATTAGGAATTGCTAAAAAGTAAAGGTAAACACAGATTCGTTATCAAGCAAATTTCTTTCTACTGGTATCCATCAGGTCCCTAATCCTGGCACTGTGATTTCAGATTTTTATGAATGGGTAAAACAAAGAAAGAAGGGATGAAGTTCACAGATGAAATAAGGGTTAGTGGAAAGTGAATAAACAAAAGAAGTGACTGATTAGAAGGAATGCTGAATCACATTGGAATCTGGGATCAATTCAACTATGTATTTTAACATGACCAGATGTAAAAAAAAATCAAAACAAAACAATTAAATGTGGGATGGGAGTGATGGTGGTTAATGAACAAACAGAAACCCTTGCAGAGCATGTTTACACAGCTGGGGAAATAGTAACGTCCAGGAGGATTAGAGGACTGTTACAGAAAATCAGCTGAACATGAGCTCCAAATACAAGACCGTGTGTTGGTTTTGGCTGGGGTAGAGTTCACTTTCTCCACAGCAGCCAGTACGGGGCTATGGAGAAACTGTTGCTAATTCAGGGCAGGCTAGTGAGTTAATTCCTTATTTTGCAGTACATGAATATGTGGCTTTGGCTTTACCTATGAGACTTTATCTCAACCCACAAGTTTTCTCACTTTCACTCTTCCAATTCTCTCCTCCATCCCCCCAGGGGGCAGTGAGCGAGTGTCTGCATGGGGCTGAGCTGCTGGCTGGGGTTATACCATGACAGACAGCAAACAAGAACACTTAGGTTATATTCAAAATACTTATATCGTTATTGCACATTACTCTATTGAAATTTAACCATGCATTAGGGTTTTTTATTGCATGCAGGGTTGACCATTAGTAGAACACGGTGTTTGTCCGTACATCAGGAAGAAAACTATTAGAGTGAGGTAGTTAAGAGAACAGTAGAAGACAGCTTCAAGGTTCAAGAACTGCACCTGTGAGAATCTCAATAACCCCAGAGAATAACCTTTGACTGTATTAAGAATTTTCTGATAGGAGATGCTTTAGTCTGGCAGACACAAGTACACCAAGATTAAATGACTACAAAATTCAACATATCAAAATAAAAGCCATTAATATTATTTAAACAGTAAGTTTAATTATTAAAATAAAATTAAAATGTTCTGAGAGATTCACTGTAATTGATTATTTTTAAAGTAAAAATATTTTCTTCTGAAAGAGAGATTTAAATTAAAGGGGCAATCAATAAAAGGAAACCCTCCAGCCATTGTAAGGGAGAATTGCATGTTAGACTATCACATGGCCTCTTCTGTCTTTATAAACAAGATATAATATCACTGATATGTTAGCAATTTTATCTGGTGGAATACTGAACGAGATGAAACCTACATAATGTCTGTGCACATGGCAGGATCTACATTCCTTAGGAGGTGATATTGACGCACAGATGTCATTCCATTGTTTAAACAAATTGAAGTTAACATTTTAGTCAATATATGTAATGGCTTAATACTATTTTACAGAGTAATCTAATGAAATGTAATTAGATATTTTGTTTCTGAGGTTCATTTCAGCATAAACTTATATGTAAATAATTTATACTGTGTAAAGAATATGAAATTATTAAATAATTTTATAGAAATGTATGACTTCATTAAGGAGTACAAATGGTAGATTAAGTCTTATCACCAAGAGATTCGAGATACAGCATTTCAAGAGAACATATTTTATCTGCATGGGGAATCAGATGTACAATTATACACCACGGAGATCCGCAAATACTAGGACGGAAGGCTGTCAATGGAAGTATCAGCAATCCAGGAGGTTATGTTATATTTCATCAGTATCTACTGCTATATTTAAAAGAAAATTGCAAGGTGATGATGTGCTTGGTAAGGAATAGTGATAGAGAGTGGAGTGTAATGCTAATGTGCCATCACACAAATAAGAAAGAAAATCAAGACACAAATCACTGGGGATTGCTTATAATCTCATTAAATATTTCCCTATGTGAAAAATACTATCCATTAGACTTTGTGACCTTTGCAAACTTCATTTTGAGTAATTAAATTTTGCCCAAGTCAGACATGCCCAAACTTAGGTTTGTCTGACAGGACAATCAATTACTCTATAGACTACCTAACGCCAAGGAGCTGGGAATTAATTTTTAAAAATAATAATATTATTAATAATTCCTAGAAAATTCCCACTCTAAATGAAACATTTCTGCTTCTTGCAGAAACATTACAAAGGACAGTTCAATGTCTTTAGAATATAGACGGACAGAAGGCAGTGAAATGGAATTCAATTCAAACATAGTCTTTATTTAATATAATTTTAGATGTCACATCTAAAGTCACCTAGTGTAAACTACTTAAATGTCCTTAGCGGCTAGCCTTTGGAGAAAACCCACAGAGTTCCAGATGTAAATGACCACCTAACCTTTTAGAATTTATCCCCAGATCCACTTGTATCACTAGCCTGACTACAGAGGAGGCTTAAATGACTGTATATGATATGAATCTAAGACTCTGTTCTCCAGCGCCACATTCTGTGATGTGAGATGGCTGCCTTAGCGAAAAAGGGGTACCATTAAGGAAACAGGTCAGAGAGAATTTGATACTTCAAAGTTTATGCGCTTTGTTGAAGTCTTATAAACATCCTATAGACAGTGTGACTTCTCACGCAGCATAGGACTTTATCTCATCAGGGAACAAGTACATTCACTGAAAGCTGGGTCTAGCAAACCAAAACCAAACTGGGTGAAACACAGAAGACAGACGGAGAAGCAGTCCAGTGCTCTTTCAGGTCAAATTAAAAACTCACATCTTCCAATGCTGAATTTCCATCTAGTTAGTCACGAAGTACCATGAATGACACTATGGATGAAAGTCTGCAACTACTGAAAAAGAGCTAGCATCAGAGAAAACTTCAGATTTGACATTTATCCAGAAGACATCCATATGCACATCACAGTCTTACAAGAGATGATGGCTGAGAAACAAGTCCCTTGTTCCATGTTGTTGTTAGCAAAAATTATAAGACATGAAAAGGAAATTACTTTTTCATGAGCAATACTACATTTTTAACACTTATTGGCTGGTGAACTATTAAAACATAAATAAACTATCTGAGTGTTAGAAGAAGAAGAGTCATTTATCAAACATATCAACATATTATGGACTTTATGAAGAAGCAAGCAAGCAAGTCCAAACTAAAAGAAATATTCTGAGATGTGCTTCAGAAGTATATGATGCTTAAACACACAACTGAAACAGAACTGTGTGTAACAGAAGTGCATAAACAGCAAGGGAAAATGGAAAAAAAAAACAATCAGGAAAGAGACATTACTATTAACAATAGCAGTAAAACCATGTAAGCTTCACCATATCTAAACTTCTGACTGTGAAAATAAACCTGTTTCTTGAATAAGCATTCACTTGAATGCTAGTAAGTGAAATCCAGTAAATTACAGTCATCCCCAGAATTTTATTTTTTTTTTTAAAAAACATGGCTAGCAGAAAAGTAGGTGGTTTTGGTGGCTGGCTTTAGCACAGTAATTATGTTGTTATGACAGTTACTCAAGAAACAGAAAACCTGGTCCTCCCGGTCTGTACTGAAGCCCTGATTGCCAGGATAGAATATAAATATTCTCTACTCTTCCTATAGAAATCTCTCGTAAAATCAAGAAAGCAGCATTCTTAGTCATAAAAATAAAGCAAATGAGGCAGCCCAACAGTACAAGCACAGACTGAGGTGAGAGAAGTCTCTGTCTCCAGTACCTACACTCAAGGATGTTATCCAGTGTCGTTCAAATGGAAAAGGAAGAAAGAAAAAAATCTTGAAAGGATATCTCCTGTCTATGTGACTATCCCAAAAGAAGACAAAGGAGTCATGCTTTCTCTGGTGCTGGCTTCTTTAAGAACCAAAAATGTTTTTTATGTCAAATATCACTTTCCTATCATTGACACTAGATGAGAACATAAAAATAAAATTAAGTGGTCTTACGATTTATTTTAGTGGGCAAATGGTCATTCACTGCATGTGTTGTTCTGCCCCTGCCACTGAAACAACTATACCCTCTAATCACAGTTTTGTTCAATTCCCTAAGCACGCATTGGTAAAGTGTGCTCCAATCAGTTACACACAATGCTGGACACATGGTTTTCACCAGGACTCTGACAACAAATTTTCCAGCTGAAACAAATCTGTGCAAAGATGTGCGGGAAGACTATTTGCCAAGAAGACAACTATGCTGGCTAAATGAAGGAAAAGAGAGAAATAGGAAAAGATAATCTGACACTAATTCTTTTAGTATACTGTAATGGACATTGTACTTGTTGAAAACCAGAAGCAGACTACTCGATACATAAAAGTCTTGTCATACAAATTAAAGGAAAGTTTTTAACTCGTGGAGGTGATCCTTTTCACTTAATGGGAACAAACAGAAGGCTCATTTCACCATATTTTTTTCACATATTTTATGTATTTCGCATTTTTACGTATTTTTTACACAATTTTTTCTCATTGTTTTTCAAGTGGTTTCCACGGCATTTTATTTTGGTGAATACCCGATGCAGTTTTTATTACTTAACAGCCTCCTTTCATCCATAAATGTAACTTGGTGTCTTAAATTTGAAAGCAGAAAAAAAGATAGAAGCCTAATTTCTCTGAGAAAAAAATTGCACTGGAGATTTTACCATCTGGTAGTGCTCGATTATTGAAACTTTATTTTCATTGGTTATGAAAAAGAATACCACTACATTGAAGAAAGTAGATTAAATGCTATTAACTTCCATACCTTTTCAAACAAAGTAATCTGTTGACGTGATAATGGATTTTAAAGTTAAGTATTGTCGTTACATTGTTTTTTACAGCATTGTGACTTCCCTGTTGGCCACATGGATCTCTAAACCTGACATTGTTAATTACAATTATAATATGTGGTATGTGAATACTTGATTAACTTCACACTATATTTAAGGCAAACCAAAAGGCAATTGAAGAATTCTATCACCAAACTTAAAGGGAAGTCCAAAAATACTGCTTGCCATTTCATTCATTCGGAAATGAGCTGCACAAGATTTCCAGAGCAAAACTACCATCTATTCAAGCCTCGAAAATTAAAGTTTAATTTGAAAGGCGATCGGCTAATTCTACAGGCACAAGACAGGCACTAGAACTCGTCAAAAACTTATTGATGGGAAAGGTCTGAAGCTGTCGCGCTTTCACATGTATACCCCAATTTAGATTTTTAGTTACTTTTACTTGAAAAATTGGCTCTGACTCTCCACATGGCTTGAGGCATAGTTTCAATACTCCTTTTTTTTGTGTCAAAAACACCTGTCTTTTTACTTTAGTGCCAGAAGGGCTTAGCATCTTGTCAGTGAAGTAACACAGCCTGCACATTTATAGGTGTCACTCACTTTGCCATCTGTTTTTTAGGATAACAGTCACCACTATCAGCCAGCCCCTTCAGAGGCTCTAACAATCTTTGTGGATTAAGGTTGAGATTTACAGCAAAGAACAGCTAGGGGTATCCCACCTCTTCAACCCATTTTATGTGTCCTTTAACCATAATTCTGTGAATACTTCATCCTATATGAATTCAATAACTACCCCTCATGCAAAATTTTTAATCAGTAGCATCCTACCACTTTTTTTAAAATGTTACAGCAAATAACTGTCAAACAAATGTCTGCAATCTCTGCACACTGCATGCATATAAACACCAGTTCTTGTGCCATGGTCCAAATCTACCCCACAAGCAGCTTACTTCTAATCTCAAGAGACAGGAGTAATGTCTCCAATAATACTAAATTGCATTTCATTGATAAAGTTGTTAATCAGAAATTTTGACTAAAGAATCATTAATAAATGCATACAGCATGAAAATCCAGGCTTAATTTATCTCTTAGTGACAAAAAGGGGGTTACTTTAAAGATCTTGGGGTTTAAATTTTCTTTCCCAGAAAGTACAATTTGTTATTCCATACTTCTTATTAAAATAAATAAATATACAAATCAATAGTGCCACAGAGCACATGCCTCTGATCTACTAGTGCAGCTAAGAATTTTTCTGTAGACATACAGGACCAAAGTCAGAAAAGAAAAAGATACGGGTGCAGTGGTAACATCTCAGTTCTGCTGTGAGAAAATGTATAAGCTAATGGCTCTTAAGTGGGAGTAGTAGAAAGAAAAAGGTTTTCCCTTGGAAGAGCATTTCAAGCATGTTTGCCTTAATCAGCAACTGCACAATCCTAAAATATGAGACAGTTTCAAGTCTTGCAATAGGACCAAATGGAAGAGGTAATACCAAGCAAGTACCCTTATGTGATCCGATGTCTATATTCTTCCACAAGTTATATGACCTTGATGATTCTTTGGCACATAAACATGTTTTTTTTTTCTTCCTCTGATGTTAAGATATTAATTAAAAAGCATTTATGTCACCTATGGCTTGTCCTTGGCCTGGAAGGAGTACTTTATGAGTTCAATAACAAGGGATGGCCAGAAGAATGCTACAAAAACATTTCTATGTTAAAATCTTGGCAAGGGCTTTCTAATTGTACTGTTTTGGTTGTTAAAAGCCTAATGTCTTCAGGTCTGAAGGAACACGGTGAGACCAGATTACAAAGGTAAATTTTCTGAATTAGCTGACTATCTTCCTGATAGTTATCTGAATGTATAATCCTGTCCAAATTACCTGGAATAACACAACCGCCTTTTCTTTTTCTAACTCATGCATCATAATATACCATTCATACCTTATTAGCATCTTCATTACTTTCCTTAGAGTAGGACATGTGTAAGGGTGGACAATGATCAGTGAGACTGCCCTGAACAGCTATAAAGTTTCAGATGATTTCTCCTCCTTTCCTTTTATGAAGCAGGCAGACAGATACAGCTGCTGAGCCACATTTCTCCGTAGCTGAGCTGCCTGTCTGCCAAGCCAGTTAGTTAGAGAGTTTGAAAGCAACAGTAAACATGCTCATGTTGACAAAATGAATTTCTAAGCCAGAATATACTGTATGACTGAGAAAAAATATTTTATACTAAATCTGAGTGCAGACTGGAGCTATTTAACACCACCTTTTGGAAAGTTTAAAGAGATAATTCTGCTCTCCCCCCTGTTATATTGCAGTGATTTGTTTCAGCTTCCTAAATGAAACCTGCTCATTTTTCTGATGGGAGATGGCAGATGCTGTCCAGTCTTTCCCTTCTACACTGAACTCATTGGGGTGGCTTCTTCCTCTACTCCTCCTCACACTAAATTTGCTGGGTTAGTTATTTATTGGTGAAGCCATGTCTCTGTCACAAAAGTAGCATATCTTAAAAAGTAATGTAAGCAATCATGTTAACATGGCATCGCCAGGACTCTGCAATTGCTGTTGTCTGCATGGAGACATTTTTCTGGTTGTCATTAGATGTTGGTTAAGTGGTGGTCTTGGCATCGAGCTGTAGCTGGCCACTGCTTTTCCACTAGGCCCAATTTTCTTTCCATTTTTGAATTGGAAAAGAAGCTGCCTGAAATTCCTCAGCCAAGCCAGCTTGTTCACTACATTATGACATTTAGGCTGTGTGGGTGGAGGGGGTTGAGAATGGTACTGCCTTGCCATCCCTGTAAAACATTTAAGTCTCTCACAGAGCAACACAGCAGTGTCAGCGCAGTGCTCTCATTACTGTGGAAATACTACATGTAGCCATTAGTCTTCTCCCTTCAATTAGTGACAGCCAGTTAAGCTGTGCCCTCAGCCTGCTTTAGCTGTTGGCAGCATTGCCAAGTCAAACCTGTCTCCCACTTGAAAAGTAAACTGGGGAGACCTACTGTTCACCAGCCACACTCTCTGGATGTGAAAAGGGAAACGGGACAAGGGTATAGACTTGTTTGAAAATATCATGTAATTAAGTTACAGGTAAGCAAGTGGCACTGGAAGAGTTAAGGAGATCTTCACAGTAGGCAGATGACACAGTGTTAAAATGATACAACATCTGGAGTGCCATTTCACAGAGTTCCTCTTGTTTTACCTTTTTTTTTTTTTTTTAGTTTGTTTTCAGAGGTGTGGGAGGAGTTATATACAATTGGATAGGTTTGAATTAAGGAATATTGTTATGAGAGCTATTTTTTTTTCAACTGTACCTATCAGAACTGATTTGAAAGGTCAGCTAAAAACGCAGTTCTGTCTTCTGCAGGAGAAATCCAATTCAAATTGGACAAAACCAGTATTCTCTAGCATGAGTGATAAAGGAAATGCAAAGCTGAAGCTCCTCTGATAAATCCTGTGGGGCAAATAGTCTACCAAAATAAATGGGCATAACCTAACTGATGTTAAACAGAATCTCGTTTTATTGATAGCAAAAGAGATTTGGGTGCTATATCTGTACAAAAGATCCCCTAGGCAGCTGGTATGGAGATATGATCAGACAAGATCAAAGTTTTCCTATGTGTTAAATCAACATGAGATTTTAGATGTAAAAAATTATAAACTTTGGAGTGTTCGAAATAATAGCTCAGAACTGCATTTCTACCATCTTGAACACAGAATCAAAAAGCTTGAAGCCAGATAACAGTGAAAGCTTAATGTAATCTGTATACTTTGGCTCTGAAAACATGATTTGAATTTGTATTTGTGCTGAAATTATTTTACAGTTTTGTTTTTCCAAATGAAACAAAAAGCTCATGGCTGTTAAACACCTGAGTCCTCATAAACTCCATCGCTGCTTCCATTTCTCATTTTATGAAAAATTCCTACATTCTTTTGATCAGTCCTCTCTAAATAAACTACTCCTGTTAATCATAACTGGAATGCTGAAATGTATACAAGCTATTAAGATCTATATTTTGTAACAGGTCAATGAATTAAATTACCTTTTCAAAATATCTTTACAAAATGAAAATAAGCTACATTTCTCACAGCTTCAAAAACAACAATCCTCGTTTGTCAAGCCTGGCAACCCAGTTAACTGCTCTATCATGAAATACCATTTTCAAATAAGACTTCTTTAGGTTATCCTTTCATGTGAAAATACCGTATGCAGTTTTTACCACTAAAGGTCAGGCAATTGAGTAGTTGAATTGAATAACAAGCAGGGATCAACATACTGGAAGTAGTCTGCTATCAAAAGACTTCTGCTAAATGACAGATGGCTGGCAAGTTGCAAGGTGCCCACTACTAAGATATTATTAAAAAAAAAAGGAAAAAAAAAAAAAAAAAAAGGAAAAAAAAAAAAAAAGAAAGAAAACCAAACCCCTAACCAACAGAAAGAAAATATATGAGCAAGAACCATGTATTAACATATCCATACTGGTCAGTCACCTGTGGGCATTTGACCTACTTCTGTGATGTCCTCCTACAGTGATACAAGCTTTTCTTCTTCTCAGCAGGTAGTAATCTTCCAGGAAGAACTGCTGAGAACTGCAGGTATCCCTACTTGCTGATCTCCCAAATTGTTTTTGGTAATATGGGCATTTCTGCAGTGTATGTACCTTTTGCTCTCTCTTAATTTTCGATTTTCTCCTGACAATCTAGAAACAATATAGCACAAGAGGAAATGGACTCAAGTTGTGCCAGGGGAAGTTTAGATTAAATATTAGGAAAAAATTGTCATAGAAAGAGTTATCAAGCTTTGGAACAGGCTGTCCCAGGAACTGGTTGAGTCATCTACCCTGGAGGTACTTAAAAAACAAGTAGCTGTGGCGCTCAAGATGTGGTTTAGTGATGGATTGGCAGTGCTGGGTTAGTGCTTGGATTCAATGATCTTAAAGGGGTTTTTCCGACCTAAATGATTCTGTGAGTCTATGATAAAGTCTGAAAGAAGGCCAGCAGCCGCAATGGCAAGGTTCTATGCACCTGCAGCATGCAGCATGCTCAGCATTATTTTTGTATGTTTTATAATCATATAATACGGGTCAATAGTAGCTTGAGAGAAGGACCCTTTTGAGCTTGATGTTTGACTTATGTTACCTTACTGTGTATTTCCCACCGAATTACCGATGAAAAGTAAGGAAATCCATATTATCACAAAGCTCAGGGATTCACTTGCCTACTTCCACTTTCAAAATGTGCTAATTTAAGCCTAATATAAGCAGTTGCTCCTAGCTGCCATTGTGCAACTCTGTCCATTTTCAGCTGTTCAGATGCATAAAAAAATTATCCTACTTATTTAAAAACAAAATAAATAGGTTTTATATTCACAGTCAAGTAAAGATCCCCAAAAATTAGGGACAGATGCTTCTCTGAAAATGTCCCTCTCAAAAATAACTTCATTATGTCCTTCTCTCTCTATTCTCATGTTTCTAACAGAAATTAGAGTGAAAATCCTTCTGAATTTGTAACTCAGGTAATAAATAAGAAATAAAACAAAGCCTTCATAATATAACCCAGTTGCTTCTAACTATATTTGTGGAGTAGGATGTTATGAATATTAGAAAACCCATTCTCTGTCATGATAATAATTTCATATTGCACCACTGTAGGTCAAACATAAAAGAACAATATAAGTTTCAACCTCAAATACTCCTTGGGACTGATTAATACAATTATACACAGATTTGCACTGCAACAAATTTCCATCTAAAGTCAAAATGAAGTTTACAATCGCTTTAGGCTCTGCACATGTTAACACTTCATTGAATATTAATGAATTACTCTTTGTGACCAATTGCTATGCAAACAATACTTGTGTCAGAATTTATAATTACATTTATTTCAAGATAAAATACATGAATATTAACATTTAAAAAGTCTTTCACAATGAAGTGAGTAAATCAATTAAGACATATGTCACACTATTACTAACCTAATGGTTTCACTACTGATTTTTCACAACTAGGTAATACTATTTTTTCACACTTATTTCTAATGATCACAAGAACTCAGTAATATTCTAGAATTTTACCTCTTCAAACTGCATTTGGATTTGGTTAGGAATCAATACAATTCATATTAGTTACATCATACATGATTCATCATTCTAATTTATCAGTTAAAAGCAGACTGATACTGAACATTTTTACTGACTACATTTTCTACCACCAAGCCTAAGACTGTGTAATAGTAAGTGGAAGTTTCGTCATTGCTTGCTTCATTTTCCCCACAATTGTGAGCTTTTTTTAATTGTTAATGTGTTGTTTACAGAAGTAATTTTCAGGTTTAAAAGCTGATGTCTCCGTACTTCCAATGCAGCCTTGGGAGAAAAGATACTGCTATAAAATCTTCTCAATACTGAATAGGCTGCACTGGTTCTATAAATGTCATATGAGATTTCAGCTCCCACTGCTTGAAGTGCAGGATTGTTTAAATACGTTCCTAAAACACAGTCTGTCAAATAACAGAAATAAAGTAATACTTTAAACACAGTTTTTGAATGGGGNCTTCCCTGTTGCTCTGTGAGGAAACGTGGATTAAATACTTGTGTTTTGCCAAGCCCAAGTAAGGTAAAGAGAGAAAAAGTATTTTCTTCTAACTTTCTTTTTGCAAGAATAAGCCATAGTAGAGGCAATTACAAGAAAAAAACAAATAGTTAAAAAGACAAAAAGGAATATTACCAGCAAGTACACCTTTTTTAATATTTATTTATTCATACTATAGTGAAAACTATACCAACAGAGAGCTCTTTAATTTAACAAGAGAGTCATCAAGTACAGAAGCTTTTACTAATCCCATGATATACTTAGGGTATATACTTAGGGTTGAGATAATATTTAAGTGAATTATACAGTTTTTCAAATGGGATCAATTCTGAGTCCACAGTAAAGTCAGGAGTGAATTTCACTACTATGAAGCAAATGGATATAATTAATTATGGTGTCAACCACTCTAGAAGAGGGCAACATGCCAGCAGAAGGCTGAACGACGATGTGTTGTTTTCTACCTTCTGCCATAATGGCAATTGTTTCCTTGTGCTCAGTTTTGCCTCTTGCTTTCAAACAGATGTGTGATCTCCAGTACAAGAAATCATTTTAAAAGCCACCAAATTCAGAAAATGTAATTTATATTGCTATCGCTTTGCACTGTTGCTGATGCAGCGGTGAGCTACTGTGAAACACCTACCACATGGAAAAGCATTCATGAGCTGTATTAAGCAAGCATCCTTGTCCGAAACAAATTTACGATAACTATCACTCTAATTTCACACCACTGCAACTTCATAATATTCTGAAATAGGAAAGCTTCATCTCCGACTCTACAGAGCTGAGCTATTAGCCATGCATTAGAGGAGGGACTGGAAGTCCCACCAGCAACTTAATGCAGCCACTGTAGCCAGAGCCATGCACTCAATGAAGCAATACTTTTCCTTTTGCTGTCAATCTTCAGCACCAGAGCAGCGGGGTTTTATTTTATCTTTCCTTTTTCCCCATTTCACAAGGGTATTTAAAATTTGATCACAACAATGGTTCAGTTCATATGCATATTACAAACTGCTTTGGGGACTGCTCAGTGCAAAATGGGCGGATAATGTTACAGATTAACTTGACTTTGGAGTGTGAACTGTCAGCTATATCCTTTAGCTAGGGAAAAGATTTTAAACACTACCTGGAAAATTGGGAGGCCTAATCTTTCTGCTGTGCTAGCTTGCAGTATAATCCGAATAATGTGAATGTGCTTTCCATCTGACTGAGGCAGGCATGCTGTTAAGTGATTTGAGCGATTTGCCTGGTATAATAACCAGTTTTTCTCTGTCTCTCTGGATGCCAGGAACTTCCTGAAAATCTTTGCCTATGGCTTGACACAGACTGCTGAGTAGCCACAAAACTGTTTGATAAAAGCACCAGTTTTGTCCAGTATAAATCAATAGAATCCCGCTGCAATAGCTGTATTTGACTACAGCACTCAGCTGTTATCAAGTAGGGGACCTGTTCTGACTGTTTTAACTTCAGAGTACATATCTTTTTCCCAGCTGGTCTTCAGCACAGCAGGAATGGCTGTGGTGTGTGCTCAGTGTTTTAGCCAAAGAACGTTCAACATTCACAGTGCTCCACTGGCCTCGAGACAAAGATTAACTGAAAATGCATTTCAATGCAGATATCAAATTATGTTACTAGAACAGAGAATACAAAGTGAGATTCTTCGAGTGTGAGCTGTTAAATCTGAACTGGAAAGGTCTTCCAGTAATTTCATTTGTCCTTTGTACCTGATGTAACCCTAGATTTCTAAAAAAAACCTCCAAAAGTCACATTTAACGCTAATAATTTTACACATTCTTGAAAATAGTAGAACATCTCCTACCACCAATGTTCAAAACATTATTGACCTCACCTCCTCTGTGCCTTTTATTCACAAAACCAGTTTTTAGATAGCGAGACAAAATATGTTTTCTGGGTAGACTCCTGATACAATAAGAATAATTGACTTTATCCTCTCCAAAACTGAAATTTCTTCTGTGGAATAATAATGCGCCTTTTCTAAACATCTGTGCCACTTAACCTATAAAAATTCCCCAGTTTAGATGTTTCTTATTTTGTTAATATTGCTTTTTGTATCTTTCCATTTTTCACTTTTTACCTTGCAATGCATGGAGATTTGCCCAAAGCACGTATGATCCCAGTGTGCTGGTCCAAGGAAAGGACAAAGCATCTGGTGACAGCAAGAATTTCTTTTTCTGTTAAATTGCACTTGGAACACGGGGCTGATAATATTTCATGAATTCTTGGTTTCACTGAAGCTGATAAAATATTTGACCTTTACTTCAATGAAACCAGTTCTCCAATATGAGACAGTTCTCTATAATACAAGGATATTTATATTTCCCTATGGTATAAATGTGCTATAAGAATAATAATTATAAATATTTTTGAGTTTTCTTAGCTATGAAACCTTAAGTCTTAGGTAGTTTGATGGTCAAGAAAATTTGTTTCCCATGCAACTTGGCATAATGAGGGTGGACAATATCTCCTTCCTTTCCAGCTGGCCTTGGGAATATTATGAATAAAACACGCATATGATTCCAAACCCTGACTGCCACAGTTACTTTTCAAAATATTCCAATACTCTTATGTATGGGCATCCTAGTGTTACAATGAAATTAATTATGATTCAAAGATTTTATTTTCTATATCTGCAAACTGAGGTTCACAGATTTACAACTATTTGTAGCCTGAAATAGTAAAAAAGGACCATAAGAAAATCCTCCAAGGGTTTCTGTCATTAAGTTGGGTTTAAAAAACTACCTCTAAGAATGTGAGTGCCTTGGATGGGGCCGTGCTTAACAAATAATGTCATAAGAGTGTTCTTACAATGGGTAGCAGACTATCACAAATCAGGAGATGGCTGGCAATTCAAGCATTCATCATATGGGAAGAAGTGATCAGACTCCACTTCAGACACAAAATGTGCAGAGGAACCTCAAGCGCTTTTATAAAATATTTCTATTTTCTAAGATGACTCGCAGCTGGCTTCCAAATTTCAGTTTGTGTAATTTGGAACCAATACTTTAATTTTCTGTTCTGAATCAGGAAACTCAGGTCTAACCACACCGTTAGCTGCTCATTTTGACCTGAGTTTCTGTGAGAGCCCTTACAAGTTATTCACGTTATCCTAATACAAAAAGTAAAAAGATAACACTCTACATATCTGCCATATTCAAAGAAAGAAAAGGCGAGAGAAAGGGAGGGAAGAGGAAGAGAAATGCACAAGGAAGTCTGCATGTCATTATGAGAGACTGGAAACACAAAGGAAATCACCAACCAATCTGCTGGACCCTTTTGTCACTGCAGCTGAAAGACTGGTTCATGAACTCTCCTCCCAGAGAGACCCGTCTTTCCTTTCTCCTCTGTCTACGAGATTAGGATCCCACTAGCTGCCACGAGAGGAAAGGTACCATTACTGTGGTCCTGGTCAATGCCTCGAAACACGGGATGGCTGTGAGAGACTGGAAAGATTGAAGTCTCGAGTCATTTTGCATGTGTGCAGGGAAAGGGGCAGGTCAGGCCTCGCTCTCTTGAGGTGATGCCATGTCCTGCACCCCCCGTCCCTTAGATCCCAGCCCTGTCGTGGCTGCCAATCACTGGCACAGTGGAGGCAGTGGGTCACACCCAAGCCCTGGAGCCCCAGTTAAGCCCCAGAGTGGCCAAAGGACCACAAGTCCCAGCTAGGAGAAGGGCCCAGGAAGGCCAAGGAGTACTTAAGGCCGAACATATGTTGAACATGTCTTGACCCTATCTCCTCTTGGAATTTCTAACAGCTGAACGCTACTGAAACCCAGGAGTTGGTAGCTGTATGTATCCTTTTCTACATCTTTTCTATCTTTTTCTCTTTCTACTTCTTCAAATTCCCTCTTCCTGGAATTTCTGAGGAACTTAATATTGAATGGGCTTAGAGTTTGTGAAGTTGAATGGGTTAAGTTAATGCTTTGGAAGTGCTATATGTTGATTGTCGCACTAAACCTCTTGCCAAAATTCTCTGATTTTCCAAAGCTGCCAATAAAGTCTTTTTTGTTGTTTTGACCTTTTGTTAGTATTTCTCCCATGCTTCTAACTCAGAGTACATGAACAACCATAAGCCCTTTTAAAAGCCTCATCAAATGAGGTTTTTGGAGCCTTACAGTGCTCAATGCTAAATTGTAAATAAAAGAAAGACACGACATGCCAATATAGCCAAACACAGTAACTGCCAAAAGTGATCTGCTGCTTAGCTGCCTCGAGCGATTTGAAGTTGTCTCCAAAGCACACAAAGATAACTTTTGCACACTATTTCTGGAAGGTTTTTGAAAATGCTACAGGAGATTCGGTATGTTCAATACCACAAGGTACTTACTGTCAGCAGTATTTTCCCTATCTCGTCTAGTGACAAGATTTTTTCAAATCTCTTTCTCAATTTTTCAAGTAAATTATCTGTGGAAAATTGTAATTTACTCATTTAGATGAATAGATATTAAGAAAAAAAACCAGATAAAATGTGTCAACACAGTTTTCACAGACATATTCAGAACAGTTTTGTGATTGTCAGGATTCCTATGACTGTGATCAAGGTAGACTCTCATGATTTTGAATTGTTGCTCAGGGAATGAGAGTCCTATTTTAAACTCGGTGATTGCCATCTAGACTCCATGCTTCAAAGTGGTGAATAAAGTTCACACCTGCCTAATTTTTCAGAACATATATCTGAGTTTTCTCCTGCAGAAGCAGTTCAGTCTGTGTCTGCTAAGTACACCACTTAGGTTCTATTGAGACTCGAGTAACTTGTAATAAGATATTTCTTTTAAACATAAATTTAATCTAACCAGAACTTGACTAGAGATTTGGCCTTTTTTTGATGCATGTATGGGACCAAGTTTCAAGCTATGTTAAAATGTCCTTGCTTCCAAACCATGATTTGGTTTTACTGTAGCCAAAAATGACACCTGTTGCATGTAGTAATTAGATGCCTATTAAGCGAGAAAATTAGAATTTACTTTCTTGCAACGCAGACATAAGCACACTAAAACAGCATATCCAGGTACAGTATATAAGCATACTTTCACATTGTAAAAACACTAATGACATCTTGCAGTGCAGCTCACCTTTAAAGTATAAATAATAGCCTTAATTGGCAAAGACGCAGATGAAGTTGTGACGCAGTGGCACAAACAGGGTGCATAAAAAATGCAAAAGTATTAAACCCTGCAAGATAAGAACTAAGGATGCAGAGTAGGCAAGAACGATGTCTGGTAAAACCAAAATAATCCTGCAGAGAAGGCAGGCAGGGTGTCTCATGGAACCAGAATAATCCTGCAGAATTTGCAAAACCAGAACAAGCCCTCATCCCAAAAATAAATGTCAAGAGAAGCTGAGATCACCCAATTTTCTTTTGGGGAAGAGGCAGAGGAACACAGAACACCAATGGTGTTTTACAGGGAGAGATGAGGAGGAAAGAAGGTGACAGACTCTGTTATGGCTTTCCCTCTCAAATTGTTCCCTGGACTGATGGATTATAACTATCAGTATGAACTAAAACGGTATCACTTCAGTGGCATTGTACACTTGTAACTAATTTAAAATAAGCTTGTCAAGGATGATTGATAGTGATTAAGTGCTAACTACTGGCAATGTGTGCTGTTAATGAATCTGGTCCATACGGTCAAGAATCGTTTTGAATCTTGAAGATGGCTGGTTTGGAGTCTTCTCCCACCATATTTCAATCACACTGTTCTTTTAAATTTAAATATATAGTATATAGAGAGCTACCTACATTCATCTGCAATATTATGTTTACATTATAAATTTCCATGAGACTGAAACAAAATTTTCTAAATGTTTAAAGATTCATCACACTAAAGCAAGAAGCAACATGAAACACGTACAATTTTTCCACCTGACTTACAGCGTAATGTAGCCTTTAGGACGTTTCGTGGGTTTGCAGTGTTTTTCTTCTCCTTTCTATACAAAGTGATACTAAACTAATTGCCTTGGAAAGACATGGACAAGGTAATACTAAAATAGTAAAAATAGTAAAAGCAAATAAAATAATAGTGCCTGTTGTCCTGGTCTATATGTGTATACTACATATGAGTACAGATGTGTACAGGAGTATTAGGATTCCTTTCTTTATCTAGACCTAAGATGACTTCTCAGTTTATGAAGAATCACAATGGGATCTTGAAGTCACTGTAAGTGCACACCCCCCCACACACACACCCCTATATATTATTATCTATTTTGTACATTTATTGATGCTTTTTAACAGTAGAGCAAGAGCTCCTCTCAGCCCTGGTGTTCTCCTCTCTCTGGGTATCTCAGATATCATATATTTCTATGAGACAGACTTGCAGTGAATTCTCTACAGAAGAAATGCCTTAGCATATAGAAAAGCATAGAAGAAGAACAAAGGAAACACACCAAACTCCCCATATTTAAGGATTTTAAAAGTTTATACTCCGCTTGCTCCAGCAGCACACTTTTCAGCATATTAAAAAGAAAGGGAAAAAAATAGATATAATCTCTGTACTTTCTCCTTATTTAGTGAAACAGCATCTGATTTAATTCTACATCATCAGATCAGTTTATGGAAGTAGTGATGCTAATGGTGAAGTTATCAGTGGGCTCATTAATTTGTAGTGGCTATTTCTCTTGACCTAATTTCCTTTCCCGCTTGAAATCTGTTTGAAATTTCATCTGACTACAATCAGGTTTATTGGAAATATTAATGACTGTGCTCTCCCCATAAGCCACCCGAAGGGTAATTGACTTGAAAGATGAATTACAACATCTGCATTAACAGAATATAGAGTTGTAGAGCAGAGTCTGGCTCTTTGTCCTTCGCTGCCCTCCCTTCCTTCACTTTGAATGTGAACCTGACAATTAAAAAATTATTTTTTTCTTTTTTTTTTAAGAGAGACAGCCCTCTGAGAGCATCATTAACAATACACATTACACACTGTAGTTTATAATAGATGGTTGTTTATACAAAGCTTGGGGAATGTCTCTTGAAATTTACTTAGTCTCTGAAAGAAATTGGAAATTGCTATGAACTACAGAGCCCTTCCTGATATTCATGGGTGCATGATACAAACATAATTTCTTAACATTATTTTCCTTAAAACAAACAAACAAACAAACAAACAAACAAGCAAACAAGCAAGAAAAAAGAGAGAAAGGAAGGAAATATCTACTCTTCTGGATAAAGAATATTCCCAACTGTTCAGTGAACATTCTTTCAATGAGAAACTATCATGAGAGGGGGGGAAAAAAATCATTAAAAGCTTGTATGTTAGCCCACATTGAGGTCTGTCCTACTTACAAAAGTGTTTAAGCATGCAAAAATCAAGCACACAAAGAGACGCCGAATGTAACTGGGGAAGAAGAATGTGGCAAGAATCTGTGGCTCTTTCAATGCAATGCTCATGATATTTGTGCCCCACATCTTTAACCTGACACCACTAAATGTAAATAAAACCTTCTACGACAACATGAAATTTTATTTTTAAAAAATCGATACAGAAATATAATAGAGAAGACATTTCAGTATTTCTGTTACTGCGTAAAGAACAATTTAATACAAAAGTAAGAAAAAATTCAAGAGAAAAATATTTTGGTTTTGAAAATTTACATCTGTAAATGGTGTCGTTTCTTCCTCTAAAATAATTTTGTAGTCAGTCCTTACCATTACTTTAGTATTTGCCTTCTTAATTATTCATGCTTTCAGAACAGCACACGGACATGAGGATATGGAGGAAGGAGGCAGTGGGAAAGGTAATTTTATTATCCATAGCAGAACTGCTTCAAATACCTCTCTCACCACGTCCTTCTTCATAGAACAACAGAGGATGAAAGGATAAAGAATAGAAGATTAAAAAAAAAGAAAAAAGAAAGTACAAAAGCTACTTTCCTTGCACTGAGTGAAGGAACCAGACAATTGATTAGTCAGATAAATGAACCAAATTAGTCTGAAGGTTATTTAGTTTTTCAGACACAGACAACGGACGAGAAAGTCCGTTCAGCAGTGACATTATCATCCATAACGTCAATAAAAGTGAAACAGTTTTAACAGTCTTCTGTGTTGATTTCTTCACTCCAGCTCCTTCCTACCTCTTTTGGATCATTTTCTGATACTTTTCCCATACTGATGTGAAAAGAGATTGAGAATTCTTTCTCTCTCTCATTTCTAACTCCTTAAGTACTAACTTATCTCTTGTTTTCAGTATTTTATCCTGTTTCTATCGCTGACTTAATCTTGCTTAAAATGATTAAAATCATCAAAGGTTTTAATAGTTACAAAAGTATTCCCTTTGCAGACAATTATGACTCAGTTACAACAATTACTCTGGAAACTATGTTTACCCCTATAGACTTCAGCTTTAGAATTACTTCTCTCAGCTGCCCAGCACTTTTAAAACTTTAGGGAATTATTACCACAGAACTACTTCCATGCCAAAAAAAAAAAAAGAAAAAAAAAAAAGGTTCTGCTGGCCACAAATAAAACCCTACAGAATATCTGCACTTGGACTTAGACATTCAAGAAACACAAGGATTTATTGTACTTCTGTTCACCTTAATTTCACCTCAGTCAGTATAACCTCTTGGGTTAATCACTTCTTATGCTCACCTCCTCAGAAGTCAGTATCACGAAACACGTGTGATAGCATCTGCTTCAGTTAAAGCTGAAAAATAGTTTCCATTATAGCTACCTGTTTTCAGACTCCCTGCTTATTGTTGCCTCAATAGCATTCTGTATAACTAGAAGCACTCAAAACCCACTCTGTGCTATCCCAATTTTTATTCCAGAACACTGTTTTGTTTCCTTGACCAAAGATAGGGAGATCACGGACAAAGCAGCCACATTGCAGGTGGTGTCTAAAGGTCTACACTTAGCTCAGCAAGGAACAGCTTCACCCTTTCTCTTCAACTGTCAGCTTTGTCAAGAATCACATGCAGTGAATATCCATTTTGCTGATGGCACACTGACAGAATTTCTGTTCTTAATTTTTTCTCATTTTTTAAGCATGCCTTTGCTTGATAACAGTGACATGTTACTGCTGTGCCATAGTGGGTTCTTTACCCTTATATCAGAAAAATCCCAGTTCCTTAACTTACTGAAAGGTTTTCAGGCTTCTAAGTCTTAAGAGCAATTATGTGGTTTCTCCTCACTTTCAGATGTTTAGTGATGGCAATAATTAACAATTTATTCAAGGGATAAAAACATGGTGTAAAAGCTTTTTAACTTGTAGATCTCATTTTAAGAAACTAGAAGACAGGTAAAAGTGGTTAAGCACACACACTCAAATGTTGGGTGAAAAGGTGTTTGAGGTCTGGCCTCCATTTTTTCAACTAATCAAAAGGCTGTACTAAAATCAAAGCATGATTCAATGTATCTAACCAATGTTTTCACAGAGACTCATGTCTTCACTGTGGTACCATTCTCTTTCAGGAAGAAACACTTTAAAGTTTAATTAGGCTTCACCAGTTACAGACTAAGATAGGATTCTTCCTTTTACCTTTCTTTTAGGAATAAGTCACTTCTTCAAAACTATAAAGTCTTTCAAATCTAGAAAGCTCTAGAACATGAGCAGAGATTAAAAGACATCCCTAATGGAGCTCAAAACTTTCTAAGTAATATTTTTCTTTCCTTGTTTGGCTTTCTAACACATTCCTATTTTCCAAGAGGAAAAGATGAGAGATATTTTTAATACTTGCTACAGCAAGTTAGTATTACTCCATCACTACTACAAAATCTCAGTGATGGAAGGAATGAAATTTCAGGAATCTCTTTTTTATCTTCATTTGTTTATTTTCTCGTATCTGTATGATGGATCAATATAAGAGGATACTCCTCTAAAGCTGAATAAAATCGAGATTTTCCCCCAATTTAAAATGCCATTGTAAAACTTCGCTCTGGTCTTAAACAAATTTTTTGAGCATTGGAGGTCTTCTTGTGTCTCTCAAGGTGACAATTAAACTGCACGCAGAAAATGGTACTCATAGTTATTCTTGTAAGAGAAATAGAGGAATATTGAAGGAAAAGGAATTACATGCAAGAGAGAGCCCATTTAAACTTTAAACTGTGATGTAAATGGCACATCTTCTTGAAGTCTGCTCCTCCCCTTATCAACCACAGTTAGTAATATTAAACATGAATTAACAACTGTACTTCTGTTCAGTCAGATGGAAATGGTATTGAAAATAGCAGCAAAAAATGTATGCTAATACTGACTTCGGCACAACTTTACATATAAGTCTAAAGCTTCCAAACTTATTAGGGGGAAAAGGTAATTTTCCACTGGCACAAACATACCCTACAGACACAGCATGCCATCCATGGCAATGATAATTCTGATTTCAATTAGAACTTGCTAACTCTCCTGTGCCTCATTTTTACAAGGAAAATACAATTGAGAAAGGCATCGCTGTGATTAGCTCCTACAGCCACCTTTTCTGAGTAGTCTGAAGTGACAGCCACGGGGGTAAAAATGATTGTACTGAAATGTCTACTAATGAGGCCCCTGTAGTACTGCTCCAAGAAGGACCATTATATGCTACATTTGTCAATTTCATCTCTTTGGCTTTCTTTTCATCATCTGCAAAAATACTGATTAAGAGAGAGTTTCTTTTTAAGGCTTTATTCTTGTTTAACCTTCATAATAATGCTCATCGCCTTCCTGTACAGCTCAAATGTTCCATACTTCCTACTGACTTTCCTGAGTTTCTTCAGACTAATATGTACTCTGTGATAACAATCCACAAACTTTCTGCTGGATTATAGAAAGGGAGGCATTAAAAATACCTACAAATAACCTTATAAAGGCAAAGCAGTAAGTTGAATGGAAAACACTAAAACTTTTTCTGTTCCTGTGGAAGATACAATAACCACAGAAGTACTAATATCTGCCATGAACAAACAAAAAAAGGAAAAGGAAATAGAAATTAAAAATAATAAAAAAATAAAAGAGAATAAAAATGTAACTAAGAAAGAAAAATTATAAGGAAAAAAGAAAAAAGGAGTCATGCAGGCAGTAGCTATTCGTGTGACTGAAGAGGAGGAAGAATCAAAAAAGACTGATTTGTAAACATGAACAACGATAAAATCTGATGGCAGAATCTCCTACTACTTTCACTCTGTACTGCATATTTGAAAAATAGACAAAATAAAATTCCTACATATACGTTCTTCTCTGAAGAAGAAACATGATTAGCACTTGTGCCAGGGAACGAAGAGATACATTATAGGAAAAAGACAAAGTTCTTCAGGAATGTACATCTTATTATTTTTTTTTATGTCCCTAAAATTTCAATATTAAGGAGCAAGTTCTTAATTTTTGCTGAACTCTAAGGTGGTGATAAAGAGAAAAATGGAACTGAGTAAGGGACAAAATATGCAACATGGACTTCGTAAAAGACTTACAATCTACTACACTCAAAAGTGAAATTATTTTTGTTCATGTCATAAAAAAATAAATACAAGGACCATTACCTTGTAATACTCAAAAAAACCCAAATCTATAACAGATTATTAACATTACAACAGATTTACCGAAAGTCTAATAAAGTCTCCAAAAGTGGAATTTCAAATAAATAAGAGCATGCATTTGGGCGTGTATATTCATACATATATGTGAATCATTTCTAAACTTTGGGAGTTCAAGCATGTAGTCATTATCAATTGTAACTTTTTAGAATACTCTCTAGGCTAAATCAACCTTCACAGAAATATTTTTGATGGATTACAAGGAACTAGCAGAAATGAGGGCACATCAGTCTTGGTTAATTCTGTTGTTCTTTCAACTTTCAAGAGATGCATGCATTTTACAAACATTCAAGTTGGAATGAGAAGCACGGAGTCTTGATAAAAATAAGAGAGGATGAATTGACCTGAAATTTTAGTTTGAGGGTTTATATTTCTACTTTGAATACCTTAAAAATTTCTTAGGATCTGACATCAGTAGTGCCGATTAAAGATTAAATGTCTTGATTTTGTTTTCTTTTGGTTCTTACATCCATTCTTTGGGCAATAACAGATTTCTTTCTAAGAAAAAAAACTTTGTAGACCTGACTAGTGACTGCATTTTAGAGACATATCATGTGATGATTACTTAGATCTTACATTTTACACAAGTGGGTTTTCAGATTTTTTTTTGTTCTGTTTCTAGAAATGCAGCTATTATGCATGCCAAGTGTAATTTTCCACGGCAAGGAAGATTAACCTGCCAGTAATGCCACTTGGCTTTGTCTTACAATACAAATGTCTTAGGATTTCTATATACCATTTGTATCTGAGAGATTTTCAAACATCGTGCCCACTTTATCAAAGGTTATTTTATAATTTAAACATATATATTTGTAGACTGTATTGATGACTATTGCCCTGAAAAGGGAGATGAACTTTCATTACGAAACCATCAGACGGCTTTATCAAACCACCTTAATGGTGAATTATTCCATTTTTCTAAGGTTTTAACAGCGTATTTATCCCAGGGTACGTGTTAAGTTTTCCCGAAGGTGGGAATGAGCATGAAATATAGTCTCCATAAACCAAATTTAAAATAATATAATAACTTGAGACTTTTAATGTTTGTTAAATATTTTGGATTCTGTGGGCATATGATTAGGGGATTCTTCCTTATTAGGTGAAGCCTGCAAGAGTTCTTTTCACCTGACAGTTTCAAATTATTAAAATTGCAGTGATTTATTTCACCCCCAATATTAAGCTCTTGCTTCTGAAAGTTCAGCCCTTCCACCAAAGTCAAAGCTCCATTCATTATGGCTAAAATAAAGATCTAAACCATTGAGTCAGGCTCTTTCTCTGTCTGTGTTCTCTGGCTGTGAAAATATAAAAGCAGTCACTGGAGATACAGGGTAATCCTTTTCGCATATTACATTTTTAGCTAAAACATCACTTCTTTTTTACCATGTGTCATCTAAATACTTTCTGAATCCTGTTTGGCTCTTTGCCAAGGCAGACACAACCAAGACTACTCATTTCATCCTTTTGGTCTTAACAAGAGAAAGTAGTCCTTCCATTCACTCTCCATTTTCAAAATAGTTTGCCAAGAGTCCAACAGTTCCCATGTTGGCCGCTGTAAATGCCACAACCGTCTGGTTCAAAAATAAATCAGAAAAAAATCCAGGTCAGCTCTATAATTTTTTTTTTTTAAACAATCCAGCATGCCCTGTAATGAATGTATCCTACAAAAGATTTCTAATGTTTCTCTTCTGTCATTAATATTTTATTAGCTTTGGTTGATTCTAGCATTATACTAATATTTTGACTTCTCTGTAAAATTTGCAGGAGTGCATACCAGCCAGCTTAGTCCAGTGTTACGTACAATCAATTAGTGCTACTTTATATCTTATCACAGCATATAACCCCCAGGACTGAGGACTAATTTCTTTTTCATCTGTACAACTGCACCCCTGCAAAGCTTAAGAAGCATTAAGTACTTCTCTCTAGATCTTTTCATTGCTTTATAAAATAGGGACCTTCTGACCAGTAACTATTCCTCTGTCTCTACTTATGCTAAATACAATCTAATTTCCTCTACACTTACTAGGTATTACCTAACTTGTGTAACTATTCACACTATGATATAATTTTTTTTTTAATGTTAAAGAACCTGTTAGATGCTATTAAGCCAATTCTGTGAATTGGATTAAACAACAACAACAACAAAAGGTTTTGCTAACAGAGATACTAATTGATCAAAGGGAATGTAATTCAGTACATTGCCGTTTACACCCTTCCGTACAGCATGCTGAATACCTCAGTGCCCACACCATTAGCTAAACACTTTTCCTTTTTACTGAATGATTCCTCTTTTGTCTTCATTTAGTTCACAATGTAACTGTAAAATTTCTTTCAATTTATGTAAATTGTATTCAAATACAGATGGGCTAGAATGTTTATACTGGTAAGCTGTTGTAAAAAAACATTTAGGACACTATTTGAGTCATTTTGTTATGAGGTATGACTGCAAAACATGAAGGTCAGTACTGAACAGTAAAAGTCCTGAGAAAGTACTGGTTAATGAGTAAGAAAGGGAGGAGGATGACAACACTGAAAGCCAGATTATGATTCTGTTTCTTTCCTTTTAGAATCTGCTGATGGTTTTTCTTTACCCAAGTTTGAATTTTTTACTGTTTTTAGCAAATTGCCCTGGCAATATTACTTTCTCTCAGAATACAGTTCTGTGGGTTTTATTGCTTCACACTGTTGAGTGGAAAGGATTTGCCAGCTTGGGAAAATGCCAGAATTTGCATTTTAATAAAGATATGTCAAACAATAAACTTGCTTAACATCCTGTGACGGATCTGGTGAAATCGTGTCTTGTAAGTGTGTATTACTGCACTCACTACACTTTTCTGCAGTTGTTAGAGCTAAAACCAAATTAAGGCATTAACTTCTTTTTCCGCAATACCTGAAAATCTATTACTGGGGTACCACAACTCTGTTAGAACTGCAGTGATATGCAGAAAATCTCCCCCAAATTCAACACCTAGCCTAAAAAAGACACAGGAGTCAGGATGAAGACCTGAATTTCACCTGCATCACTCAGGAGAGGCTTTATCACGCTACAGCTACCTGAAAGGAAGTTTCAGCGTGGGATGTGTTGGTTATTTCTCCCAGGTAGTAAGTGAGAGGGCAAGAGAAAATGGCCTCAAGTTGCACCAGGAGAGGTTTAGATTTGATATTAAGAAACATTTCTTCACCAAACAGGTTGTCAAATATTAGAACAGTGTGCCCAGATAAGTGGTTAAATCACCATCCCTGCAGGTATTCAAAAGACAAGTAGATGTGGCACTCAGGGACATGGTTTAGTGATGGACTTGCAGTGCTGGGTTAACAGTTGGACTTGATGATCTTAGAGGTCTGTTCCAACCTAAATGATGCTATGATTCTACGACAAGATAAAGCTGTTCAAGAAGGCAGGTACAATCACAAAGTGGTTAGGAACCCAAAGATCTAGCAGTGACCACAAGATGAGAGGGTGCAGCGTGCAGGTAACTGGTAACTGGGAAAAATAGGACTTTTCCCTTGAAGTATTACCTTTGCTGTCTACACACTTGTGAAAATACAGTACTACACCACAGTCACTCAAAAAAGAAACAGCCTTAAAAGCAAAAAAAATCAACAAGTAAAAAAATCAAAGTCACTAATTATTCTTGAAAATATTACTCTATCAACCCTCCACATTGCTAACAATTTTATGACAACAGTGGAAATTGTCAGAAAGTGACTGAGAGACATATCATAATAATTTGACATAAGCAGAACTAAGCAAGCATCTTTTGGATTCAGCATATGAAAATGGAAACACTAAGTCCCTAGATATATTACTGACTCATCACAGTCTTCTGTCTGTAATTCAGCTACATGTGGTAAAGCAAAAGAAAACAAAAAACCTCCCAGAACTACAAAAAAAAAAAAAAATAAAAAAAAAAGGATCCCTGCGTTTTTGGATATCTTCTTTCAAAGACTGGCTCTGAGATTTAAAACATTGCTTATAGGAATTGCTATGTCACATGAAGCAAATACTCTTGTAAGGAACCGCTGTGGAGACCAGCCAAAGCAAAAAGATATCCTACAGCTCATCAACTTTTCAAATGGAGCATAGAGGTGATGAAGAACATTTCTTTGATCTCTGCTTCCATAGGCACAAGAAATATAACAACCTTAGAAGATCCTGGTTTTCACTGAAGTGCAAAAGAGTAAGTGCAAAGGAAACTTTCCCCTACAAAAAACCCCACCTGGCCAGGCAACCTGCATTTGAGTACAGGAATTCATCAAAGCAGTGATCTTCACATTTTTCATATTATTTCTTGGTTTTATTCACTGGAAAATTCAAAATAAAGAAAGATAAAATTGTTGCTCTGATTACTACTTCTTTGCTTTCATTTCTTTGCTTGCTGGCTGATAATGAAACCAGTCGTGCAGGGATAGACCTGCTGTAGCAAACTACTCTGTCGTCTGTCTCTGCCAACTTTCAGTCTTGACTACAGCTTTAACTTGTGCCAGCTTTAAAGTACCCGCTTTCCTCAAAATTCTGAGTCCTGTTCTCCACCCTAAACAGCACTCCTTGCAAATGGCATGAAGAAAACTGCAATTACTTAGGTACAGTGTGCTTTATGATAAGAAAGTAGTGTAGAGAAGGTCTGTAGTAAATCCGTATTCAAACCCAGTCATAATTCAGTGCTGAAATGTCACCATCTTTAAAAAGGAACAGCATCTGGCAATGACAGATACCTAATTACCTTCATGTAATGATACATTTTTCATGCAAATAGTGGATGAAGTTTAGGTGCACGATAAGTTAAAATGTAAAAGCACCAAACCTATTTTCTGCCTAATAAAACCCATGTCATTACATTTGATAGAGATGCCACTAAGTTTTTTTAATAGCTGGGAAATATGCTTAAAAATAAAGACTACATATAAATTTATTTTAGGTTTTAAACTAACAAAATTTCTTGAAACCCATTATTTGGCCATGCTTTCATTGTACAATAATTTGTACAGCCTTCGAGGCACAGCCAATCATTTTCTTTGGGGAATGTGGTCTTTCCTAGAATTATAGATTTTTCTGTAATGTTATATGAGTATTAATTAATAAGAAAATCTCTCACAAATGCACCTAGCTGAAATTTTTTGTGGGTTTTGGGGTTTTTTTGGTCATGTTCATTCCTTTAACTTTCAGATTTAATTCACTTTTGGAAACTAAAAGTGTTACTCTAACTTCAGATATTAAACAGTCTTTATTTCCAGAGCTTCCATCCTGAAAAAAAGTCTATTTCAAATTGTCTGTTGGGGGCACAAGTTCTTAGAATAAATCATGGTGAGCAGGAAAGAGAAGACAGAGTAGTAGCCTTGAAGCTGTCTTTTTTTGGTACCAGCAAAATATATTTTCCATTAAGTTTCTTCTACTTTACAGATTTTTTTAAGGGCTTTTCTCTTTTTTTCAGTTTGTAGAACAAGAACTGCAAGCTTCCCCTCAAAGCCTCCAACAGGGATCAGTAAGAAGTAGAGTCAGAATATTTTATAGACAGATGCTCCTGCAAACTTCAGCATGCCAGCTAAGCCTTAGTTGGCATGTTTTAAAATCTCCTGGAACATGGAACTGTCCTTTCTCTAAATACACCACCTTCCAAGAGCTCTGGGGAGATGCAAGGGTATTAAAAAGATACAGGAGGTGCAAGGTTGGGGAAAGAGGAAGGGAGTGGGTGGTAGCCCTGTGAGCTGGCAAAGTCTACTGGAAAAGGACCAGCAAGCCATCTGCCAGCATAACTGCTTAGAGAGGGAACTACAGTTTGCAGCTACTGTGAGGGAACCAGACAAATATATTTACATGATCTGGTTGGTAATTAGTATGCCTGTGCGAGGTTTTCTTATAAGGTGCAGAACACATTACTGCATGGGAGTCATCCCACTTCTAGCTTCTCCAAAAGTTACTTTCTCCACATTGTCAACAAGTACACTTGGAAGGCTGATCTAGAAAATGAAAATAAATGTACCTTGGCTGAGTACTACACTCCTACCTGAGAGAACAACATATTAAAAACAAACAAACAAACCAAACAAACAAACAAACAAACCAAACAAACAAAAAACCCCAAACAAACCAAAAACCCCTGCCAAAAACAACGCTTCACCTACGTTTAATTTTTCAATTATTTATTAATACTAACCTGTAGTTTAGAGGTATATTCATGAATTTATAACCATTTATCAGGTCATATAATAATGTATTTGTGTATCATGAAATAAACTCTTTTGCTAACTAAATGCAGCCTCCAACGGTAGATCCCTGATTATTCGCCTTGACATATTAATTTCTGAGTCTATCCTAGAGAGTTTCAACAATCTCTCTTCAAGGAAATCTGATATAAAAGGCTGTAGGATTAAATGTTATTGACTTGAACCATGCAGTGTCAGAGCTGACAACTGACCATGGCATACAGTCTTTCAAATAACATTACAGGCATGATCAGTATGTTAAGAAAAATACATCTAAACTGGAAGAATAACAAACCAAATAATTTACTAAAGAAAACTCCTTCTTTCTCCTGAAATCATGCAAAAATGTTTTGCACTAATTTGAGGAAAAAATTAGTCATATTGTTGTCCATCTATGAGATTTATATGTTGGCTTCAATCTCAGGCTACACTTAAGAATATTCACAGCTTTCATGAGACAGAAAATGTGTGACTCACTTGTTAAGTGGAGGTGGTTACAAGGATTAAACTACACTTAAATCTGGGCCAGTGGGAAGAGTAATTGAAGTTGTTTTAATCTTTGAGGACCTTTATGGTTTAGATCTTACCTTCTTTAGGAGGTACCTCCTTATTTTTGCCAAATGTAGCAAGAGTGATCAGAAGAAATCTTGTTAATGGGGTCTTGATTCACAGCCAGAAAAGCCAGGATATATAAAGACTCTACAGAGGTAACTTCAGAAAGTTTGTTCTATCATATAAGAAGTGACAGCATGACAACAGTTTCAAAAGTATAGCTACTTCTTTGAAACTTAGTCCAAACATTACTCCAAAAATCACAGTCAGAAAAAAATATTTAGAGACAATGTAAGACATGAATTTGTTTTACAGACATGTGAATGTAAACTACATTTAGCCAAACAACAAAAAAGAACACACATGACGACATTTACCAGTGCAAAAGAACAAGAGACATTCAACGAATTGCCATTCAGTGGCACAGACACTTCCACAGGCAGTGGAAGCAGGGACAGGTACCCTGGGAGAAGCATATGGATGTTGCCCAGTTGTGTAGGGAAGGTGATGGAAAGCAAAACTGGAGCTGAACTTGGCAAGGGATGCAAAGAGTAACGAGGGCTTCTACAGGTACGTCAGGAAGAAAAGAAAGGTCAAAAGGAAGCATTTATGCCACCAATGAACACGACTGGCATATTGGAAACTATGGACAAGAGGAAGGCTGAGTTACTTGACAACTATTTTGCCTCAGTCTTCCTGGCAACCTCTCTTCCCACTGACTCAAGTGGATGGAAAGCAGGATGGGGACTGGGAAAGCAAAGACTCTGTAAGAGAAGATCAGCTTCCTGAGGAACCTGAACACACAAAAGTCATGCGGGACGTGATGAGATGCATCCCAGAGTCCTAAGGGAATTGACTGATGCAGTTGCCAAGCCACTCTCCATGATATTAGAAATGTCATGGCAGTCAGATTAAGTCCCAAGTACCTGGAAAAAACGGAAAAACTACAGCCACATTTACAAACATTAGAAAGGAGAACCCTGAGAATAACCGACCTCTCAGCCTGACCTTTGTGCCTGTGAAGGTCACGGAATAGATCCTCCTAGAAGCTCTGCTAAGGCACATGGAGAACAGGGAAGTGATTCAGAACAGCCAGCACAGCTTCACCAAGGACAAGTCCTGCCTAACAAACCTAGTGGCCTCCTGTGATGGAGTGATTGCATTAGTGGACAAGGGAAAAGCTATGGGATGTCATCTGTCCGGCCTTGTGTAAGGCCTTTGACACCATTCCCCACAACATCTTTCTCTCTAAATTGAAGAGATATCGATTCAATGGGTCTACAGGACCACTGTCTTCACAAATGACCATCACACGTCATAGAACCCTGCTTTCCTGGAGATGGCTGAACACCTGCCTGCCCACAGGAAGTGGTGAATGAATCCCTTATATTGCTTTGCTTGCATGTGCAGCTTTTGCTTTATCTATTAAATTGTCTTTATCTCAACCCGCAAGTTTTCTCACTTTTACTCTTCTGATTCCCTTCCCTATCCCACCACAGGGAAAGCGAGTGAGCGACTGGGTGGGGCTTAGTTTTCAGCTGGGGTTAATGAACAAAAGGTTCATGAACAAATTTTCCCTTTACAAAGGCAATAAAGAGGAAGCCCATCTTAGTTTCCAAAATGCAATGGGTGAGAAATTAGCCCCACAGAAGAGGACAATGACTGAAACTACAAGCAATCTTCTTCCATGCTCAGATATCCTCCAATTTCAAAGCAATTCCTTTAATTACTTTTGGTCTAAGATCAGATGACAGATCAAGTGAATTGAAAAGATGTCCTTGAATCTTACTCTTTATTCATATGCCAAGCCCCAAACAAATGAATCAAACAGATTCAACACACCTGAAATGGAATCTAAGGATGAAGGAAGAATTAAGTCCCTGAATTCATTCATTTGATGTGGCAGAGGTGGCCAAAAACAAACAAAAGGGCAATAAGAGTATGATATTTTATGGGACCTAAACAGAGATCAGCTCATTTAATCTAAACTTCCAGAAGTATCTGATGCTGACTACTTAATTCATTACCTACCCCTACATTGAAGGGTTAAATGCGATGTGTTTTTCTTCTGTGACACCACCTATGTAGCTCATATAATTTTTACAGATTTTGTTCTTCAAGAGAGGGCAGGTTGATAGATCTGTTGTAAATTCATTTTGTACAACTGATGTATGAGTTTTAATCTTGCACATGAAAAGTTGCATGAAAATTGGTCATTAATTCCCTTTGTTCAAAATTTCACATTTTCACCCAGAAGTTTTACTCTCCTAAGTCATCTTCATTCATATAGCTGCAAAAAA